>RJWM01006183.1:0-86090 GCA_004363535.1 Dasyprocta punctata | reverse complement strand
CATGTGGTTATTCCCTCCTGAAATAGCCGTATAGTACACAGAAAGGAGGGGTTGCCAAAATAGCTTTTCAGATTTCCTTTTGCAAAGTGACTAATGCTAAGTTTTGCTCAAATGATTGTTGTACATGTTATATTTCAAAAGCTTTAACCCTGCGAAACCAAATAGATCTAGTATATCATGTCATCTCCAATTGATTAGGAAACCTGCTGTGCTATTGGAAAGGATTATGAAGCTCATTCTAGCTCAGCAGGATAGTGCTGTGAGATTGATTAGCAATGTCTACTTTGGGTCAAGAATAAAAGGTTGATATATTTGCTAACTCTGGAACCATAACTATAAGTTATTCAGTCCAATATTCTGTCTAGAAAGACTAGAAGCAAGACAGCGTTTAGTGATCTATCACAGGTTTAAATGAAAGCAGACAAAGCCAGCTTACTTTAAGATTGCTTAGCTGAAAGATTTGGACTTTGGCACTTGAGTTTTGAAACAGGAAAATCAGACTCAACTCATTTCTCTAATGTGGCTTTATGTTCTATATTCATTCCTTCTTGGATCAGAATTTCTTTGGGACTGGCTTGTAAATGCATTTGAACTTTGTATTCTAAGAAGCATGCACCCAAATCTGCACCATGATCCCAAATTGGTTTATTGGTATTCTATGGAGCAGAAGGAAATATTATATTCTGTAAAAGTGGGAGAGGATGGTGAGGATGGGGAGAGAGCAGCAGTGATCCTGTAGAGACAGTCTCTGCAGAGAAGTGCCCCCCTCCAGTAATACAAATACCAAGCAACAGCCACGGGGGAAGGCAGGGTGTGGCTGAGAGACAGCTGGCCTCTGCCTTTGTTTTAAGGTCTCAGTGTACACTGGAGATAGAAATAAGCTCTAAGAAAGATGTATTTTATTAAAATATCTTATTAAGAATATAAACGTTGGTGTATTCTGAGGTTATAATTAACTTTTTGCTCAATGCTGTCAAAGCTAATTTCTATATTTAATAGTCACGGTCTTGTTTGCTGCACTGTTCTAAAATTCCTCTGCTATTATGTAAGGCATTGTTCATGTGAAGCTGTTTTTAAAGGAAACACAGTTCTGTCTTGATAAATATCAGAAAACGACCAGATGTTTCCTACTGTCTAAGCCAAGCTAGTCAGCAGTATGGTCGCGCTTGCACTGCTATAGTTAAGGAGTGCATACCACCTACAGTGCCTTCTCTACTGCAGAGTCCAGTGCCCTCACACACCACAACATGTGCCATCTAAGCAGTTAGAAATGAAGCAAAAGAGAACAAAAATTAATTAGGAAGAGCTTTCTAAGACTGTTTACCTGTCTCACTGAAAAATAAACTACTGAGTAGTCATTTTAAAATTCTCCATTCACAAAAGGAATAAACTTACTTCCTAATATCATAGAACATAGCCATAGAGAGGATAGAATTTTATTTGTTTCTCTTCTGAAAAATGAGAACTCATTTAAAAGGTTAAAAAGAAAATAATGAACTTGCTTAAGAATACTATACCAGGAAAAGATGGCCACTTAGTTTCTTATTGAAGTAACCCCAAAATGGTCTGCATTCCAGCCTCAGGATCACCTTGATGGGGTGAGGTGAGGACAGAAGACAAAGTGAACAGTGCTGTAATACTGGGGTGCACAGAGGCATAAGGGTTCTTGTTTATCAGTCAGCAATCTCCGAATAGTACATGCAATGGGAAACATTCTAACATGGTAGAGTCAATATGTGTGGTGTGGAATCATGAAGTCAAGCAAGGTAGTTTGCAGTTACGTAAGGAGACAAAATAAGGACAATGTGGTTTCTGAGGGGTGGTGAG
This sequence comes from Dasyprocta punctata, assembly GCA_004363535.1. NCBI lineage: Eukaryota > Metazoa > Chordata > Mammalia > Rodentia > Dasyproctidae > Dasyprocta > Dasyprocta punctata. Next base: position 84,263 of record RJWM01006183.1, on the reverse strand, counting down.
TGTATTATTGGAAGGGTTTTGGTAAGATTCCTTCTGAAGAGTGGTTTAAAAAAAGAAGTATAAGGAACAAAGCCATGGTTTGTCAGTGTATACATGCCTGGAAAGAGTTGCTGCCAAATGAAGATTTCCACAAGTCAGAAGTGGGCAGAGAAGCATGATAGGCAGAGAAGGAAAGGGCTTTGCTCAGAAACTAGCACCAGTGATACATAAGGTCTCTGTGAATCAGAATTTAAATGCACAGGGAGAAAGTTAGTATTGAGAATGGAAACAGATTGCAAGATTTCAAAGAATGGTCAATTAGTAAGGAATGAAAGCAGGAAATTGACACAGGCAAGTCTCTAAGAAGTACGGAATTGAATAAAACCATAAAAGACATTATACTCACAATAGCAAGGGAAAGTTTCTCCTTTCATTGTATTATTATAATTATATAGATATGGGTAGATTGTGTGAATCACATTTTAACCAGAGAAAAGGATACTGATTAATAATTGGGGACAAGAGGTAGAAAATCTAAGAATTCTTGAAGTCATAACTTACTGTTTTAGGTTTCATGAGATTCAGTGATGCAAGCACCAAGAAGGCAGGCTTTGAAGAAAAGGAAAATTCTTGCTTCTTTATCAGAAAATAGAAGTACTAAGAAGAAAAGTTGAACATCTGACACATTTTCAGGAAAGAAGGAGGAAAAGTAGAAGGATGCACATGCCAATTTTTTCTGAGTACAAGCACAGGATATCTGCTAACAAGATGAGAGGCTAAGGTATGGGTGGACCCTTAAAGGGCAGGGAAAAGGGTGGTAACTGATGGAGAGGAACATCTCAGTAAGAAAGGAAAAAAAAAGAAAAGAAAAGAACCTCAAGGTGCAGGATAGATCAGTCAAGTTTCTCCACAGGTAGACAACTTTCTGAAAGCAGATGAAACTGAAGACAGAGATACCAAGGGTAAGCCTGCCAGCTAGGGAAGTCCGGGCAATTTAGCAAGATCCCATCTCAAAATAAAAAATTAAAATAAAAAGGATTGGAGATATAACTCAATAAACCTTGGGCTCAATTTCCAGTATCAAAAAGTAAACTATCCTCTGGAAAGACCCCCTCTGAACTCTTTCTTAAATCAATTATGTGACACTGATGTGAGAAGGAATTCTTCTCACGTTAATCGTTAATCAATGGTGTCATGAGATGATTGTAAGGGAAAAATAAGCCAATTTGCATACTGTTAGGTAAAGAGCCTTATGGGAGAAAGTCTTGGTCTCCATAATTCAAACCTAAGAAAATCTATCAAATTAGATAAATGTAACACAAAATTGACTGGTAAGAAAAGATGCCAAAGGGCTCAAGGAGAATTGCACTAGAAGGGCAAAGTTCATTCTGGGGTAGTGACTTGGGCTCCACTGTTTGGTAGATGGGCCAGGATTTGTCTCAGGAACATCTGTATTGGCCCCAAGTTGCACTTTGGTAAATAGCTGCTGGGCATACACGACTGTATGGGTAAGTCAAGGAAAGGAGTCATAAATTCCAATTCTCACCTAAAAATAAATGGTACTCAGTCCAGCAAGCGTATTACTGAAAGATGGAAAGTCTGTGATTGAGTTGTTCAGAAGGAACAGAAAATGTGAATTGACCAAGCACTGTATTTCCCTAACTTTTGACATTGGAAGTTCAACCGGTCTCATTTTTGAACTGCATAAGACCCCAATACTCTTAAAAGTTTGGGGTGAATAAGAGTCAAGTGAGAAATACAGCTATCCCTCAGCATTTGGGGGAATTGGTTTTAGGATCCTGGTAGATGCCAAAACCCATGGATTCTCAAGTCCTTATATGAAATGGTACAGTGTTTGCATATAACTTGCACACATCCTCCCCTTACTTTAAATCTTCAGATTGTTTATAATACCCACTACAATGTAAGTGATGCATAAACAGTTGATATACTCTATTGTTGGGGAATGACAGGGAAAAAAATCTGTTTGTGCAACCACTGTAGATTCTTGATTGGTTAAATTCACAAGAGGAAAACCCATACTATACATAATATTCATAATACAGAAAATTTCATAATTTATTGGAAGAAGAAAGAGAAATGTCATGCTGCTACTTGGAACCAGTGAAGACCTGCATTCCAGTTATGTGCTGTTATCTACCCAGGTGCTTCTCCACTGGGCTCTGAGAACCAAGAAACATGTGCCCTTATCCTGGTTTCTTTTGAGCTTCAAGTTAGCCAGTACATATTCAATATATTTTGACTGACAGAAAAAGAAAGAAGGGAGGTAGAGGGGGCTGGGGGAGCTTAGGGAAGAAAGGCACTCAACCACCTTCTTGTAGTAGCTGGTGCAAAACATAAACAAAACGGCCTCTTGACCTTGTGCTGATTATGGGGAAAGGAAGCCCGTGATAGCATTGAGCGAGGGCTTCTGGGCTGGCAAGAGCATCCTGGGGGTAAAATGTTGGGACTCAAAATAAAGTTTGGGAGCTAAGATCAATAGTCAGAAACAAGTTGGTACCAGGGATTTGCTGCTGAGGAAGAGGTAACACCCAAGGGAGAATTCCACTCCAGTAAGCAATCCCAGGTGAAGGACAGAAAGTGTAAATTAGAGGTAAACTGTAAAAGTATGGGTAAATGCCTTATCTTTGATTTGAGGCAGAGATTTAATTACAGATGCATCCATCAATGTTGAATTCCTAAGTAGTTTATTTCATACCTGCTTCTTAATAAGAGATAGATGCAGCCCTGACAGAAATGGAATGAACGATAGAAAGAAAGAAAGAAAGAAAGAAAGAAAGAAAGAAAGAAAGAAAGAAAGGAAGGAAGAAAGGAAGAAAGAGAGAGAGAAAGAAAGGGAAGTGTGCTGATAGTGGTAGCAAATGTATCAGAAGGGAGAAAAGGCACAAACATTTGCATAAGGAAAAGAGACACCTTTAGAGAATTTTCTTAAACGATTTAGATGAAAATAAAGGTAATGAAATTAAGTGCCTGAGCTAAGAAAAACAAAGTGAGTTAAGTTGTCTGCTTTATGTTAGAACTTCTCTGTAGTTAGAGGCAAGGTAAAGCAGGGGCTGGCAAGAGGGAAATGTTGGCCCAGGACTGGATAGCGCGGCTTGGAGAGACAGAGACCAGGGTTGAAAGACTGCCACAGATAGAGATACCTGAGCTTCAGTGTGAAGTTGTATTCTCTTTTATCTGGGAAACTGCTTTTCACTCAAATTATGGATGATATGTGTAGCATCCAAAGTGCCTTGGGAAAAACTTGGGGGGAAATGAAAAGAAACACAAAAGAAAAGAGCAGCAGAAAGGTAAGCTGTGAGGGAACTGGAGGGATAATTGGAGTAGAATTCAGAACCAGAGACCACCTTGAGAAAGTCAGTCCCTGGCATCTGACAGGACCATCAGATATCAGACACTGGGGCTGTACAATTGTGTTGTTAAAATGACCAGCCAGCTGACGCACATCAGTGGAGGTGAAGGAACCAGAGTGTGGGGGGACACTGAGTGACGGAGAGAGACTAGAGATGCGGATGTGCACAAACACTAGGATTTACCTAAGGGAGGGGGAAGATGGAAACTTGGAGAATTCACAAGTTTGGGATATCAAACACAGAAAGTTTGCATGGTAAGCCAATATTGGCAAAGGGAAAGAAGAAGGGAAGATGAAGGAAGCTAAGTAGTAAAAGCAACATTGAAATTAAATGATAATAATTAGCATTTCAGTATCTAAGTTCATAATTTAAATATCATACTATCATAAAGCAAGATATATTTGTCATCACATTCTGCGTTCTTCCCAAGGAACTGATCTCGTTGAAAGAAGGTCAAGGTCCAGATGTGTGGTACCTTTAACCTTGTGGTTCAGATGGCTAATTTTTTTAAAAAGTCCTGGTTTAAATAAACCATCTAGGAGCACCAGGGGTGAGGCCCTTGACGATTGTCAGGCTTAGTGTAAGAAAAAACTGAGAGTGAAGCACATCATTAATCAGCCTGCAGAGACCTGCGGTAGTAAAACTAGACAGTGACCTCCCACCCTTTGTATTGCCTGATATTCCCACAATCCCCTGCCACACAATCTCCCATTTTCCTAGGTCCTGTCCTTCATCCCACAGTTCTGTGGAACTTATCATGGGCCTTCAGGAAGTGCAGGAAATACTGGCTTTGGGGAATTACAAATGACTAAAACATTAGAAAAGATGCTGAACTGCATTAACCAGGGAAATCAGATTTTAAAACAAACAAACAAAAAGAAAGTAAATATAAATATCAAATACCTAAAAGGGAAAAAAAGAGGTCAGAATACTTTGTAAGTAATACTGAAAGTATGCATATTAACATATGCAACACAAGTAATTTTCAACAGGTAAATACATGTGCGTTTCCAAGAGTCTACCCAGCACCCAAATATCTGCATCTTTGAAAACCTGCAGCTCCCCTTTAAGTCAAGCCTCATTGCCAGGACCAGCCAGAGTCTTTACTCCCAACATTAGACACTAGTGCCTCATTAAAAGTGCTATGATTTTTATTCAAAACTTTAATAATCTCTGACTGCACCATTAAAAACTAATATTCCAAATTGGAAATATATCTATGAAAATGTTCATTTTTTAAAACACTTTAAGTAGCATAGTAGAGGGAGAGACATGAACAAAAAAAGGGATGAAGTGTCATAAGGGCCATTATCTTAGGCCTCCACGTTGACAGAGGGCAGAGTGGATGGTGGAGCAGCACCTCTGGGCATGGTGCTGACGCGTGGCGAAGGAGGAGGTTGCATCCCAGGAGAAAGGTGGCTGAAGCAGGCAGCATGAACTTCAGTTGTCAACACCTGCAGGCTGTGGAGTGTCAGCCAACACATGCCTGCAGGGAGACACTTGGTCCATGAGGGAAAATTCTTGGAAGAAGTAGCAACCTCTTTGATTGCGATGACAGAAAAAGCTCATGGAAAGAAATGACTGAGAAGATCAGCCAATCTGTTTACTGTAGAAAAGAAGACAGGACCTGGTGAAAGGTATACAGGCTATTGGTTCCACATCTTCTGGAGTCCTCAACAGCCACATTTCCCGCACTCAAGGCCCAAACCCATCCTCCTTATACAAGAAAGGTAAGGCATTCTGCTTTCTAAGGTAAAGGGTCTTAACCATTTTTGCCTTACTGACACTTTTGAAATGAAAAAGAAAAAAGTATATTGCCTTATGGGTAGGGAGGAAAGCTCATGCACACAGTATGTTAAATTACATTTCATTAGTTGGCGGTGCACATCTATAATCCCAGCACTCTGGAGGTTGAGGCAGGAAGGTTGCTGCAAGTTTGAGGCCAGCTGGGGCTACACAGTGAGATCAAGGCATGTCTGGACTATAAAGTGAGACCTCGTCTCACAAAAAACAAACAGAAACGAAACAAAACAAGATTATATTTCAATGGTTCTCTGACTCCCCAAACTCATTAATGTATATGCGTGTATTGTGTAGGGTAAGGACTACATGACAGTTTAGGAAAATATGTATTTGACTTGAAAAAATAGTATGCTGAATGGTGATATTTATTAAAACAGAGTAAAGATATAGGACTCTGTGGTACAGAAATAGGTGCATTTCAAGCTAGTTTTGACTAGGCGTCTGACCTAGAGAAATACCTTATCACTGAGGCTTAATTTTCTCATTTCAGGAGGAAACTCGTCCAGTGGCATAATTCTTATTCTCCCTACTTCACAGGATCAAGTGAAATAAGTGAGTATGCATAAAAAACACTAAAGAGTCAGACAAATGAAAGTCAAGGTTTACCTGTTATTTTTTGGCTTAATCATTCCCCAGAATTCAGCTTTCCCTAGATTATAAAATGAAGGTAGAGCAAGGAAGCATATTTTTCCTTTCCACTGGTGACTAAAGAGGCAAATCTCCTTATCTATAATCAAGACTGGAAAAGGGAAAATAATTGCTTTATGCCAAATGGAAGTTTTCTTGTAGAATATGTAAACAGCATAAATTACAAAGTATGTAGGCAAAAAAGGTTGATTTCAGATTTAAGTAAATTATACCAATGTAATCTCTAAGGTGCTTAATTTTTATTTTTTCGTAACTCCAGGTTTTATTTTCTGGAAACCCTTATCCTAAGAATCTAGAGGCAGAAAAGAGGAAAATTTTGATGTGGCAATGTACAGTACATAAAAGCAACAAATCACTTAGCAAAAGCATTACAGCAAAGTCTAAGAAAAACCCAACCACATATTCTGTTTATCAATAATTTTGGTTTGATTTATTAGTTTTTAGAAAGTAGAAGAGGTTGAGATTAGTCTAATCAGGATTGGGTAACAATTAGTATAGGCACATGAAAGATGAGAATAAGAGAAAGTGGGAAGACAGCAGAAAATAAAAGGCAGAAGGGAGAGGAGGAAGAGAAGAAAAATGGAGAAGTAGAAAAGTAAAGTGTTGGCAATCATGTGAAAAATCCAGAAGACATATAGGATTCTAAGCTTCTAACCTGTATCTTTTATCTTCATTTATTAGTTCAACCTCTCTTTACTAAGCCTTTGGTAAATGTATGAAGGAGAGCACAAAAAATGTACATAGCGTGATTCTTGATGTGTATGTGTACACCAAATACTTTGGTGGTTTCAAGTGAAGGAATTTAATCTCTGCTTCTTTAGGGAGTAGAGCGTTCAATATCCAAGGAAAAATATTAATCAGTGAAAAGACTAACAATTCAAGTTGAATCTAAATCCTTGGCTTTGAAATGTTGTCCTGCCATTGAAAACCTCTTCCCTGGGGAAATTTATCTCAGCTCTTGAAGCATCAGTTTTGTCACTGCAGGAAGGTGATAATCCTTACAGATTGCATAGGGTCCTTGTGAAGACCAAAAAAACAGATAATACGTGCAAAGCCCTCAGCACAGTACCAGATACACTCAACAAACATTGGCAAGCAGCAGAAAGTAGCACAAGAAGCTTCTCAACATGGAAACTACTAACCTGATATTCTGCTCTTTCATAGCTGGCTCCTCTATCTTAGAAGTTAGAAGATACACAATCTGCAAGATTGACTTCACTTCTGATTTCAAGCGTAAATTCATCATTCTCCAAGACCACCTCAAGAGTCAGGAATTTACCAGGATTCACAAAACCCATGAAAAATACGCTCACACAGTTAGCAAAAGCTAAAAAGTATGAGTCAAATTCAGCCAAGGGAAGAGATACATAGGGTGGAGTTTAAGAAAAGTTTGAGCCTGGAGTTGTCTTCTTCATACAGAGGCAGAGAGCACTGCTGAACAACATGGACAAAGTACATGGAGTATGGTCAACCTGTAAGCTCTCCTGAGCGCCGCTGTGCAGAATCTTCCCTGAAACCGAGGGGTCCACTGGCCTCAGTTTTCAGCTGCTCTGGAGATCAAGTTGCATGTTAGAGGTTCTGTTGTGACCTGGACCTGTCAACCCCCCAGGGAGATAGACTGTAGGCAAGACATCAAAACGGCTGAGAGAGTACTTTCCAGGGGGGCCAGGCAAAGACCAGACTTCTCCTTGATCAGGGTCAAACCCATCACTGCGCATCCTCAAAGGCCGAACTTCTAACTCCAATGCTCCTGTCCAGTAGCCTTCAAACTTTTGCTGTTGAGACATTGAAAAAAAAAAAAACTGCATCTTGACTCTCTCCCTCTCCCTCTCTCTTTTTCTCTCTCTCTATAAGACAAATACCTTTTTACTCTATGAATGTTTGCTGATATTTTAGTTTATTTTATTTCATTTGATTCAACATATTGCCCACATTCCACTACATCAACCACTAATGTGTCCTAACATAATCTGAAGAGCACTGACTTAGGCTATGGGCCAAGCAGTCCAACTGCTGCTTGTTTGTTTTTTGTTTTAAATAAAAATTTGCTTTATTAATACAGAGCCACATTCATTGATTTATGTGTTTTATTGTCGGTGGCTTCTTTCATACTGAAGTGGTTAATACAAAGATGGTAGGCTTGCAAAGGCTGAAATATTTACTATCTGGTATTTCAGAGAAAAATTTTAGCAAAACCTGATCTAGTTACTATTATAATTCCTTATAAGAAAATACATTTATAATATTACATTGCATCCATTTCAATTTATCACAAATGCACCCCCATTTTTTAAATTTATACAAATACATGATAATGATACATTTTAGATTCCAGGCTCTGAAGTAAAAATTTTAAAAGGAGCTTTGTAGTATTGTTTGGGAAAGTGTCCTTCTAAAAAGGAAAAAAGAATCTCACATTTCCAGGGTCAGCAACAGAATCAACACAGAGAGCAAAGCTGTGTAACATTCATGATTTGTGTGTCTTCAAATTTGGCTGTGTCGCCGGGAGTTTGGCTCAGTGGCTTAAGTGCCTGTCTGGCAGGCGTGAGGCAGTGAGTTCAATCCCTGGTGCCGCAAAACAAACAAACAAACAAACAAACAAACAAACAAAAATTTGGCTGTGTCGCTCATCCATCAACAGTATTAGCAAAGTCCTTTCCCTTCAGATACAGCAAAATGTGAGGCATAGTAAAGGGAATCAGAAACACTAGTCAGGATTAAGGAGAAAATTCAGCCTCAGTAAGAGAAATTCATTGCACCAACAGAGGAAAACAAAAGCTTCCCATACAAAAATATTAATAGGAGCTGCTCTAAAGTCTAAATCCAGACCAAGTAGTCAGAAGAATAGAAACAGGAGGCTGAGGAGTAGGTAAACAGCAAACTCACGTTCTCTGGGCATCTCTCTTATCCCTGTCCTCTTTGGCTGAATATGAGCAAAAGGCTGGGAAGCAATGTGAGCTGCCCCAGAGGCTGAGCTAGGCAAAGGCAGATGGTCACAATATATCCATTTCTGCAGTATTGGCAGGATTGGCAGGACTGGCACACTATCGCCTTTATTATCACTGTAACCAGAGTCGAGAAGAGAAATGTAAGCTTGGAAATCTACCAAGTTTGCCTGTACCGAAAATAAATTCCTTTGCATGAAGAGGTGGCCCGCTTCGGGAGTTCTTTCTCTCTGTCACATATGAAAAGGGGCACATTCAGCCCTACAAGTCTTCCGCCTCCTCGAAACGGGTATGTCTGTTAATCGGGTTCACCGAATGTTACAAGGAAGCTCATTTCTTCCTAAGTGCAATTAGGCTTAGTCACACCAGGGATGAAGGTTTGCCAAGTAATCACACTGATCCTCCTCTCACAGGGATTTTCAAATCCTCCCAGTCGCTGGATTGTATTACGTACCAGCTTTGCATCCTGACCACCACACCACTGTGTTTTGCCTTTGATATCAGTCTTCTGACTTACCCTAATGGAGCGTCTTGCCCCCATGTTCCTAGGTCATTCTGATTTGCTTCCACTGCCTAAGACTGAGACTAAGATCCTTACCCAATGAGGTGGATGAGTTGCCATACAACCCCAATTTTCTATACTTCTTTGTGTCCCCTGTTCATGCTATATGACTTTGTGTTTACCGCCTCCAGAGGAGGCAGTTGGTTTTGTTTCTCTTGAGTCTGCGCTGGACTAGCAGAGGGCAGTGGACATGATAATGTGCCAGTTCCTTTCTGAGACCCTGTGACTCTGCTTTTCTTAGAAGCCTGCCATCCCATGAGAAGAAGCCTAGTAAAGCCCGATGAAGGACAAAACACAGTTGACCTAGTCGCCTATTTTGTTCCAGCAGCTTCCAGCTAAAAAGCCAGACCCCAGCTGACCTGCCAGCTAATGTGGCTGATTGAAACCAGCCAGGACGCAGTGGGGTCCAGATAAGCCAACAGGTAGACTGGTGAGAACGAGTAAATTGTTTTAAGTCGTTGAACTTAAGGTCGTCTGTTAGCAACAGTAACTGACAATAGTATTTCACACCTTTTTTTTTTTTCCTTAACTAAGGGCAATCTACCCAATTCTTCTAACTTGAACTTGATAAATGACTTCTTGATCTACCAAGATATACTCAATAAATGAAAGTTTTTCCTCTTAAATTTAATACTTTACAAATTCTTCCCTTTCACATAAGCTACTGTCTCTCTTTCCATGAACTGTTACTAGAAGAAAGGGAGAACATGTCTTATTTTTACTCAACCACTCATTTATTGTTCTTCCTTTTCTCAGGTAGTTAACTCACAATTAAATTTGTTTATTTAACTGTGTCTCATTTTTTGTTTCAACTATCTGTTCCTAGAACACGGGAAAAATATTAGATAAACTTGTCTAGTGTCACATATACAGGCCTTTGATTCTTTTGTCAAATCAAATTGAAATGAATGTTTTTAGAATGTCTTCTCCCTACCCAAAACTGAAAAATCTAGATAACAAATATTAACTTTTCCTACCTTACATTTGCTTTTATAGTAAATATATGTTATACATATATATTTTTTATGTGTATATAATACAGTTAACAGAAAACGCAATTCATAGCCTTTCAAACAAAAAAGAGATAAGTCAAGTGTGAATATTGGCAATTAGAAACTATGCTTTCCTCAGAGGGATTTTCCTCACTGACCTGTAACTTCAGTCATAAAAAAGAGTGTTCAATTACTGTGCACTTGGTGCTATTTCAAGTGATCAGTGAACTATTTTGCTATCAAGGTTATCAGGTCATTAATTATAAATTGCTTAAGATAAGTTTCAATGTTTCTCTTCTCTTGGATTTTGCCATGTATAGACTTCATACCATTTCAAAACACTCCTTCCTTCCTTTCATGCACCGTGTCAGAAGTGGCAGGCATTTACGTAAGTACACCCCTTCGGTGGAATATACATTTTCATATATATTTACTCTGATTACTTCCACACAGAATTGGAAGCTGCTTACTGATGAATAGTAATGAGTGCCAAGATGTGAGTATTTATAGATTTAAAGATTTCTGTTCTGAGCTTGGGGAATCAGGCTCAGTAATTCCCAAACCAAGTCTATGATATAGATAGTCTACTTACAAGAAAAGGGGGACAACGGACAAGGTAGAGTCCGTGGCTACCTTGATGAAAGAAAACCAAGTTTTACAGAGATTTGTTACTTCTTAGAAAAGATTCTTTGGTACCTGCAAACAGTTCCCTTGAGCTGATGGACTATGCCTTAATAATATTTCTGTTTTTAAGAAAGTTTTTTTTATAGCGTCTGATAGTTTTTGGACAATCTTCCACCATTCACAGCTTCCATCAGATGACTTCTTGTGCTAAATTGAAAGATCGTATTATTCAACAAATGAGCAAAAACTGTTTGATGCATAATTAGACTTCATCACTGTCACAATAATTTAGAGTTGTGATTTTTTTATTGAAAGCGAAATTCACCCAGTTGGCATAGACTAGAATTATTATAATTACCATAGGCTGTAATTATGGAAAAACCAATGAACCAATCAAGAAAAACAACTAAAATAAGCTGCTATAAAACATTACATCAAACACAAAGGCTAAACTTTTCTAAGACTATAGTAACTGGCCATCACTGTTGCCAAAAACAACTTCTGCAAGTCAGTTAATAGTTCTCTTCATTTCTCATGTGCACTGAGTTCTATAAGAGAAGCAAAACTGCATAATGCTCTGGGCACAGTTTGCCAGTTATTCGAATAGCAGTATTCGAATCATTTACCTTATCACATAAGGTGCATATAGGAATTAAATGATGCAATCTATGAAAAAAACTCACTCTTGCTCTGGGAAAATATTAAGCACTTCGAATGTATAAACCGTCATCATTATTAGAACATTCAAAAACCACTTTCCTATTTATCCTACTGTATAAAGCCTAATACTCTCTGTATGTTACATTTATACCTGATACATTATAATTGTCACAAATTCCCTGACATTAAGGGCTTTGGCTAATTCGCTAGTGTTTGTAGGCATAGACTGGGGCCTGGCGTGGTGTGGCACCATACATATTTGCTGTTGAATGACAAATGCATGTGTACTCCCCTCCCCACAGTTACTGAATTAGTGACTTTGCAATGGATTGGACTTCCACGACTTGAACTGCCCTGCTATGCTTTTAGCATGTTCTGTCTTGAAACCTGCAAGCTGACAATAGTCTGTAAGGTTTGCTTCAATTTTTACCTTTCATCTTTTGTTCTGTGTTTCATTCTGCAAGTACAAGCCCTTTTGCTGGTGGTGGTATGTTCTTTGTGTTCTGAGAGCTTACTTTAGCCATCCTGCAAGAGGAGGAATATTAGCAACAAATTCCCTTAATTTCCCTTCACCTAAGAATGTCTTCATCTCCTCTCCTTTCCTGAAGGATAGTTTCACTGGTAGACACTTCAATGTCAGCAGTTCTTTTCCTTTAGCTTTTAAAAATATCGCATCTCTTCTGGCTCCCATGATTTTTGAGGGGCACCCACTTAATTCAAAGTTTTCTTTCTTTTTACGTAGTGTAACTTTTACCTATGGCTCTTAAAAGACTTTGTTCTTTGTTCTTTAGTTGTAAGATGTTCAGTTAGGGTGTATTCAGATGTGAATTTCCTTTGGTTTATCCTATTTACCTTTTGCTCAGCTTCTTGAATCTGTAAGTTTATGTATTTTGTCAAATTTTAAATTTTCATCCATTTTTTTTACCTCACTACTTTTTTCAGTCCCATGCTTTTGCTCTCCCTTTCTGGCATTACAGTTACACAAATTTCAATCTTTTGTTATCGTCCTACATATTCTTGTTGTTGACTTAGTTCTCTTGCAATTATGTGTGTGTGTGTGCATGTTACATTGCCAATTCAGTGCATTCTACAGACCTATATTCAAGCCCTCCAATTCTATCATCTGTTACAAAACTATGGCTGAGAACATCAAGTGAAATGTACTTTCTAAGTTTCAATTGCTATAATTTTGGTTCTATAATTTCTACTAAGTATTTTTATGCAGCTTCTGTTACTTTTCTGGGATTTTCTTTTTTTGTCCCAAGTGCATTTATCATTGATTTTTAAAGCACTGTTAGAACAGGGGCTTTAAAATTCATATCAAATGATTCCAATATCTAAATCCTATTGCTATTGGCATCTGGTGGCTATTTTTTCTTAGATTGTGTGTGTGTTTCTGGTTTTTGTTATAACAAAGATTTTTTAATTTTGTCATGCACATTTTAGCAATTAAGTATGGAGACCATTGATCCTATTTAAGCTTTCTATTTTAGCAGGGAGTCACCCTGTCTGTGTTGTGTACATAGATTTTGATCTACTTTTGACAGCTTTGGTTCCAATGGCCATCTGGTTTTCCAAGTTTCACAGTACTGTTCAGGTCAGCTTTGTGCCACTGGTGTTGCTGAGTCTTTTGCTTGGTGCCTCCTGATGTGATCTAAGGGTGTGAAAGTTGTTTGCTCTCAGTTTCCTGTTATTTTCCCCAACTGTCTTCAAAACAAATATTTCAATTTTAATGTATTCAAAGAGAAGAAAGTTCTATCTTATCCCTTGGGTTGTGTGCGTGCATGCGTGCGTGTGTGCACATGTGCATGTGCATGTGCGTGTGTGGGTGTGCATGTGTGTGTAAGACAATTTTCCCTACCTATAGGTTATATTCTACCATGTATTTTCTTTAAATGCTTCAATGTTTGTTCTTAACATTTTCAATTTTAGACACTACCAAATTGCTTTTTAAATCATGTTTTTAAAGATTCATTTCATCCATTTAAAATCAATTGTTTGTGAAATATTGCATTGACTTACACCACTGCAGCTAAACATAGTACTGGGGAGTCTAGTAACTGCAATAAGACAAGAAAACACAGATCAGAAAGAAAAAAAGAAAATTTTCTGTATTTACAGATGATTGACAGTCTGCATACTTCACAGCACCTGCAAAATCCCTCTCAAAAATAATAAATTATTTTACTATAGTTGCAAGATTCACTATTAAGCTCACTTGTAGACACTAACAAAAATCAAGCAGAAAGTAAAACAGGAACACGATTTGCAATTGTTCCAAGAAAAATTAATTACTTAAATATAGTAAAATGTATACAAGTTAAATATGACAAGAATTATAAAATATTGATGAATGAAATCAAAGAAGATCAAAGTGTTTGAAAATACAGAATATTCATATTGGGAAAACTCAATGTAATAAAGATGTCGTATGTCTTGAATGATTTATTTTTAACCAATGTCTTTCAAATTTGGAAAAAAAAGTAGTGGGAGGTGGCCTCCCTCCTGAGAGGACTGCTTACTGTGCGGCTGTAGAAAGGAAGACAGCATGGTACCGACACATAGATACATAAATGAACAGAAGAGAAAAGAATACTCAGAAATAGATCCACATAAATATATCTAACTGATTTTTGGTAAAAGAGCCAAAGTTATTTAATGGTAGAGTGATAGCTTTTTGAATAAATTGTGTTGGAGCAAGTAGACATTCATTGACAGACACAAGAAAGGAAGAAAGGAAGAGAGAGAGAAAGAGAGAGAAAGAGAAAGAAAGAAAGAAAGAAAGAAAGAAAGAAAGAAAGAAAGAAAGAAAGAAAGAAAGAAAAGAAAGAAAGAAAGAAAGAAAGAAAGAAAGAAAGAAAGAAAGGAAGGAAAACAAACACTGGATCTTATATGAACTTTTGCTCCAAAAAACACAATAGGACTTATATTCAGGAGATGGCCTATTTTTTTAATGTTCCACATTTATTCATTCATGTACAGAAATTTGTATTTTATTGTAATATTGTATAATGCTGCTTGGGTATTTATAAATACTCTACATTATTTAATTATAATTTGCATTATTTAAGTATTAATGTAAATAATTCTTTATATTTCATTACATGTAAGTTTTATATTATGATCCAATAGATAAATTGTTGTTACAATGTACATACTAGATGCGTCCATTTAGATTGACTGGTGATCTAAACTGGGGGTTCTCTTTGTGGTAGGGCTTATATTATAAGCATCCTGAAAATCATGGTAGGGCTTATTTTCTAGTTAGGTCTTATTTTGGGGAAAATATGATAGATAGGACCTCTATTTAAACTTTACACCTCATGTAAAAATTGCCTCAAATTTGACAATGGATTTAGCATACAAAGCATAAAACTATAAAAGTTTTAGAAAAAAACGTAGAAGGAAGTTTTGGGGACTAAAAGTAGGCAAGTAGATCCTTAGATTTGATAACAAATATATGATCCATAATAGGAAAAATTGATAAATTGGATCAAATTCATAGAATTTAAGTCTCAATGCACAAAATGTGACAATTATTATAATCAAATACCAAATGATCACACAATTATATACTGTAAGAAATTGAAGGCTCCAGAGGCTCTGAACTCCTCACAGCCAGACACAAAGTCTTGGTGGTGCCACACTCCAGGGTGCACTCCACCTAGCCGCCTGGGTTCCAGAGATTCCAAACTCCACCCAGCCCAGCGGAAGGTCCAGCCCCACATTCCAGGAAATAGTCCTTACTAGCTGCACAGAGGATCAAGCTCTGCCCAGCCCAGCACCCCAGCATCAGGGGAACGCCCGGCCAGCCTCACAGGATACAGAGGTACCAAGCCCAGCCCAGTCCAGAGCCCTAGAGCCACTCATCAGGAATGGCCAGCATAGGTGCAGGGCCTTGGCAAATTTGGGCTCTGCCCATCAGAGCACAAGGCATGAGCTCCATTGTTCAGGGGTGTGGCCACAGGGCAGTACCTAGAGGGTGAGTACTCCACCCAGCCAGGAGCAAAGCCCAGGCACCATATGCCAGGGACATGCCCAGGCTTGCCCTAGGCTCCAGAGGCTCTGAACTCCTCACAGTAAGACATGAGGTCCTGGTGGTGCGACACTTGGGGTGCACTCTGCCTAGCCACCTGGGTCCCAGAGATTCTAAACTCCACCCAGCCAGGCTGAAGGTCCAGCATCACAACTCAGGGGTGAGTCTCTGCTGGGCACCTGAGTTGCGGAGGTTCTGAACAGTACACAGCCAGGTTCTAGGCCCTGGTGACAGGTTCCAGCGGTGTGCCCCTGCTAGCTGCAGGGAGGATACAAACTTTGTCCAGCCCAGTGTCCCAGAGCAATGCAACAAAGTACATTAGGAAACACACAGCCAGCCTCACAGAGCACAAGGATCCAGTGCCATAGTCTGGGTGTGCCCCCATCTAGCCACACAGATACTGAAGGATTGAAGTGCTACCCAGCACAGCATTCCAGTGCAATTCATTGGGAGGCTGCCTGGCCAGCCTCATGGGTCCCAGAGGAAAATGACAAAATGAAAGGAGAAGAGGCAGTCTCAGTCCCCCAGCCCACTGAGAACAAACCAAACAGACACTGAAATGCAAGTCACTGGGAATCGCATAACTGAACTTTCTGAAATGATGGCAAATGAAGTAAAGAAACAACTCCATGAAGCTATAGAGGACATCAGATCAGAAATAATCTCTCAGCTAAAAAAAAGAAATGACAATCATTATGAAAGAAATGCTGTGTGTCTAAACAAGATCAAGATAAGGAAATAGAAGAACATAAGAAAATGATGGAAACTTTGACTGAACAAAGTAAGACACAAATAGAATGCATGTAATAGATTCAAAGGGAAATTCGGCAAATTAAAAATTCCACTGAAGTTGGCAAAACCGCTTGAATGAAGTTGAAGATACAGTCTCAGACCTTGAAGACAGCATGTAAGCTTAGGATCATGAAAGAAAAGATCTCTTAAAAATAACAAGGAACCAGG
Organism: Dasyprocta punctata; assembly: GCA_004363535.1. Classification (NCBI taxonomy): domain Eukaryota; kingdom Metazoa; phylum Chordata; class Mammalia; order Rodentia; family Dasyproctidae; genus Dasyprocta; species Dasyprocta punctata. The sequence continues at coordinate 67,680 of RJWM01006183.1, read as the reverse complement.
AAACAACAATTCAACATCTGCAAGATGATGCCAAGAGAAACAAAATAAGATTGTTAGGTGTCAACAAAAAAGCAGGGGTCAATATGAATGACCTACAAAGAATATTTGTAGAAATAATAGCAGAAAATTGTCCAAACTTGGGAAGAGAATCTGATACACAGGTAAGTGAGGCATACAGAACCCCAATTAACCATAACCAAAATAAATCTTCACCCAGACATATAACAATTAGGGTATCAGAGATTCAGCACAAGAACAGAATACTAAAAGCTGTCTGAGAAAAGAAACAGATCACCTATGAAAGAAAACCTATCAGAATCACAGCAGACTTCTCAACACAAACCTTTAAGTCAAGAAGAGCTTGAAGTGAAGTATTTCAAATCCTGAGAGAAAACAACTTTTAACCCAGATTGATGTATCTTGCAAAACTATCTTTAAAAACTGATGGAGAAATAAGATACTTCCATGACAAAGAACAACTGAAGAAATTTATGGCCACCAAACCAACACTACAAAGAGTACTAAAAGATACTCTAGAAAGAGACAAAGATAGCCACAATCTTAAGAACAACAACCAAAGGAAACCACTAAGCAGGGCAAATGATTAAACAGAAAATGTAGAAAACCAACAACAGAATGACATCATGATAGGGATGAGCCAGTACATATCAGTTATATCAATCAATGTAAGAGGTCTCAGCTCACCAAGAAAAAGAAATAGACTGGCAGAGTGGGTTAAGAAACAAAACCCAACAATATGCTGTGTACAAGAAACATATTTCACTCAAAAGGAAACTCACAGACTAAAAATCAAAGGATGGAAAATAATACTCCATGCATCAGGAACCCAGAAAAAAGCAGGGGTAACTATTTTGTTTGCAGACAATGGGAACTTCAAACCAAGAATGATCAAAAGAGATAAAGAAGGTTACTACATACTTGTTAGGGGAAAACTTCAAGAGGAAGAGATTATGATCATAAATATATATGCACCAAAACTGGGAGCACCCAACTCTGCAAGACAATTCTTAATAGACATGAAAAACCAAATAAACAATAATACAGTTATAACAGGGGACCTTAACACCCCATTATCACAGATAGACGGATCAACTAAACAAAAAATCAGCAAAGAAATAACAGAATTGAATCAACCTTGTGAACAAATGGATCTAGGAGATGTGTACTGAGTGTTTCACCCAACAATCTCAGAATATACATTCTTCTCAGCTGCACATGGGTCATTCTCTAACGTAGATCATATACTGGTCCACAAAACATGCTTAGGTAAATGCAAAGGAACTGAAATTATTTCAAGCATGTTATCTGACCATAGTGCAATAAAATTGGAAATTAATGACAAAAAACCCACAAGAGCCCCATAAACACATGGAAATTAAATAACACTCTTCTAAACAACCAATAGGTCACAGAAGAAATTAAAGAAGAAATTAAACATTATCTATACTTGAGTGAAACTGCGAATACAAATTACCGGAACCTATGGGGCACAATGAAAGCAGTCTTTAGAGGGAAATTTATAGCACTAAACTCTCACATCAGAAAAAAGGAAAGAACACACATAAACAACCTAATGCTGCACCTCAAACTCCTTGAAAAAGAAGAGCAAGTCAAGTCCAAAGCCCAAAGGAGGGAGGAAATTATACAGATCAGAGCAGAAGTTAATGCAATTGAAACTAAGAAAACAATACAAAGAATCAATGAATCGAAGAGTTGGTTCTTTGAACGAGTAAATAAAATTGATAAACCCCTAGCCAACCTTATCAAGAAGAGGAAAGAAAAATCTCAAATCCATGCAATAAGAAATGAAAAGGGTGAAATCACTACAGACCCTGTGGAAATACAGAACATCATCAACACCTACTTTGAAAACCTTTACTCCCATAGGTTTGATAACACAGAAGAAATGGGCAGATTCCTAGAAACCTATGAATTACCAAAACTGAATCAAGAAGACATAAAAGTACTGAATAACTCAATTTCAGCTAATGAAATTGAAAATGTAATTAGAACCTTACCAACAAAGAAAAGCCTAGATCCTGATGGATTCACTGCTGAATTCTACAAGAAATTTAGGGAAGACTTAACACCAACACTCCTCAAACCCTTCAATGAATTGAAAGGGAAGTAAGTCTCCCTAACTCATTCCTGGAAGCACGTATTACCCTAATACCAAAGCCAGAGAAAGACCCAACCAAAAAAGAAAATTACAGGCCAATCTCCTTAATAAACATAGATGCAAAAATCCTCAATAAAATACTGGCAAATAGAATACAGCAATGCATCAGGAAGATTATACACCATGATCAAGCGGGATTCATGCCAGGAATGCAGGGATGGTTCAACATATGCAAATTAATAAATGTAATACACCATATCAACAGAGCCAAGGACAAGAATCACATGACCATCTCAATAGATGCAGAAAAAGCTTTTGACAAAATTCAACACTCATTCATGATAAAAACTCTACAGAAAATCAGAAAAATGGTCTCTACCTCAACCTGATAAAAGCCATATATCATAAACCAACAGCTAACATCTTACTAAATGTACAAAAACTGAAAACTCTCAACCTAAAATCAGGAACAAGACAAGGATGTCCATTATCACCACTCCTATTCAGTATAGTTTTGGAAATATTAGCTGGAGTGATTAGACAAGAGAAAGAAATAGAAGGAGTAAGGACAGGAAAAGAAGAAGCTAAATTATCATTATTTGCAGATGATATGATACTCTACATAGAAGACCCCCAAAATCCATTGAAAGACTTCTAGATGTAATAACCAAATTCAGTAATGTTGCTGGATCCAAGGTGAACACTCAAAAATCAATAGCATTCCTGTACACAAGCAACAAACTCACTGAGAGAGAAATAAGGGAATCCACACCCTTCACTATAACATCCAAAAATAAAAAATGAAATACTTAGGAATCATTCTAACCAAGGAAGTAAATGATCTATACAGTGAAAATTACATTACTCTGAAAATGGAAATTGAAGAGGGTTTCAGAAAATGGAAAGATATTCCCTGTTCATGGATAGGAAGAACAAGCATTATGAAAATGACCATTCTCCCAAAGTCATTATACAGATTTTATGCAATCCTGTTGTGGGGTGTCCTGTGTCCCCCCAAGAATTCTTGTAACATGGATGGGGCTGAGTCTGGCATTCATGATTGCTTTGTAGTCTGGTGCTGGGATTGGCAATGTGAGTGCTGCACCCGCCCAGGGGTGGAGCCGATATACAGTGTAAGGTAGGCAGGTCTTCCTTCTGCTTGCTTCTGCCCTCTCTCTTTCTTGCCAGTGCACCTTGTTGTTGCGGCAGCCATGAACAACAGCCCCATCACACCATGCTGCCTTAGAGTCAACTAAGTATGGACTGAAACTCCTGAGAAACTGTAAGAAATAAACCTTTCCTTCCCTAATTTTGGGTGTCAGGTACTTTGTCTCAGCAATGAGTAAAAAGTAACTAAGACAGAATTTGGTACCAGAGGAGTGGGGTTGTTGCTGTGACTAAGCCTGACCATGTGGTTCGAGAGCCTTTGGGAATGGCTTGCAGGAAGAGTTTGGAAAGGTTTGGAGATGTTGTCTGAGTACATAGAGCTGGAACAGCTTAGGCTGTTCTGTAGGGGAGATTCTGATCAGAGCTCAGGAGACCAGAAGGCTGATAGAAAGCCTGCCAGTAAAGACCAGGCTTGGGAGGTTCCTGCTGGGAAGAAGGACTGCATTGGTTGTTGGACTCTACATGATGTGTGTTACAGCTTGGCAGAAAGCTTGCTTGCATCCTGCCTGTGCCCAGAGACTTTGCCTGAGGCTGAGACTGAGATCAAGGCCAATGAACTGATTAGCTTGATGAAAGAAATTTGCAGGCAACCAAATGTTGAAATGGTGGCCTGGCTATTGCTGGGGGCTTTTAGTACAATTTATGTTGCGAATCAAGAGCAAACAGCCTGGCATGGTGGTTTAAAACCTTGTGAATTTGGCCAGGAAGCTGTGGACTGTAAAGATCGAGCTCAGACCTTGATTGCTGAGAAGGAACAAAGGAATAAAAAAGATGGCCTGAAGACATCCCAGGAAGCAGCGGACCTCCACCCTTTGCAGCCTCAGGCCTTCAAAAGTGAAAGAGTTTGCTCAGAGGAAAAAGCCACAGAGCACCATGTACCGGAGTAGCAACAGAGACCGTGGTAGGTTTAAAAATGTTCATGGTTGCACCAGGTCCCAGAATGGTGGTGGCATAGAGAAGCTGTTCCAAACAATCAGATTCAGAGAGCTTAGTGATCCAGGCAGTCGACCCCTACAGCCAAGAGAGAGGAAAGCCTGGCTACTGCTCCAGCTGGCAGCAGACCTTGGCAGCATCCACGTTGCACTGGTTTTAAGTACAAGAAAAGGATAAAGCAGCTTCCACCTCGCCCACAGAGAACAATGTATAAACATGTAATGCTGAAGCCAAGGAACATGGATCGTCCAAGGAAAGCTATGGAAGTTAAGACCCCTGAAAGTGCCACAGGGGTGGAATCACTTAACTCTTTTGCTTGCAACCAGATTTCTTCAGATACTGAGCAGAGAACTCCAGGACTTAATGTTTGCCCTGCTGGATTTTGGACTTGCTTTTGTTCCAATGCTTTGTATTCCTGTTTGTAACTTTTGGAATAGTAATGTTTATCTTGCACCTTTATATGTTGGAAGTGCTTAACCTTGTTTTCATTTGTACAGGAGGTTACTGTTAAGAGTTTGCCATAGATCTCGGAGGAGATTTGGTACTTGGACTTTTGAACAGTGCTGAAACTGTTAGGTCTTTGGCAACTCTTAGAGATGTACTAAATGTCTTTTGTATTAAGGATGTACATGAGTCCTTGGGCTCCAGGGGTGGAATGTACTGAGGTTTCCTGTGTCCCCCCAAGTATTCCTGGAACATGGATGGGGCTGAGTCTGGCATTTGTGATTGCTTTGTTGTCTGGCACTGGGATTGGCAATGTGAGTGCTGTACCCGCCCAGGGTGGAGCCAATATACAGTGTAAAGGAGGTGAGTCTTCCTCCTGCTTGCTTTCGTCCTCTTTCTTGCTTGCCAGTGCACCTTGCGGTTGTGGCAGCCATGAACAGCAGCCCTGCCATGCCATGCAGCCTTGGAGCCAACTAAGTATGGACTGAAACTCCGGAGAAACTGTAAGAGATAAACCTTTCTTTCCTTAATTTTGGGTGTCAGGCATTTTGTCTCAGCAATGAGTAAAGAGTAGCTAAGACAAATCTCAATCAAAATATCACTTGTGTACCTCACAGAGCTAGAGAAATCATCCCTGAAATTCATCTGGAAGCAGAAGAGTCCTAGAATAGCAAAGGCAATTCTGGGCAACAAAGGCAAGGCGGGAGGCATCACAATCCCCACCTTGAAGTTATAATACAAAGCTACCATGATAAAATCAGCATGGTACAGGGATAAAAACAGACCTCAAGATCAATGGAATAGATTAGAAGATACAACCACAACTACAAACACACTCAGTCACCTCATCCATGTACATTGGAAGAAAGATAGCCTCTTTAGTAAGTGGTGCTGGAAAAACTGGCTTTCTATATGCCGTAAACTAAAACTAGATTCATGTCTATCACCATGCACTAAACTAAAGTCACAATAGATCAAAGATCTGAAAATTAAAACAGAGACACTAAATTTTCTGGAAGACAAAGTAGGTAAAAATCTTGATGACATGGGAACAGGCAGAGAGTTCATGAACAAAAATCAAAATGCACAGGAAATACTTCCAAGAATAAAAAACTGGGATCTTGCCTTAGTAAAAAGCTTTTGCATGTCAAAGGAAATCTCCAACAGAGTGAAAAGAAAACCCACGAATTGGGAAAATATCTTAGCCAACTGTCCCTCAGACAAAGTATTTCTATCTAAAACATATAAAGAATTTTAAAAAATCAGGCCCCTAAAATTAACAGACCCAATCCAAAAATGGGCATCTGAGATGAATACACACTTCTTAGAGAAAGAAATACAAATGGCAAATAAATATATGTAAAAATGTTCAACATCAATGGTCATTAGGGAAATGCAAATTAAAACAACACAGAGATTCCATCTCACCCCAGAAAGAATGGCCAAGATAAAAAAAAATCAAGCAATGACAAATGCTGGAGGGGTTGTGGGGAAAAAGGAACTCTTCTCCACTGTTGGTTGAGTGTAGACTGGTGCAACCACTGTGGAAATCAGTATGGAGATTCCTCAAGAAGCTAGGATTAGAGATTCCATTTTCTCAGAAGAATTGAAAAAATCATACCACAGTGATATTTTTGCAACCATGTTTATAGCAACCCAATTTGTAATGGCCAAATCTTGGAAACAACCCTCCATCAATCAAGGGATGGATAAAAAAGATGTAGTACAATGCAGTACTACTCAGCTATCAAGAAAGATTGCATTGAGACTTTTATAAGTAAAAGGACATGACTTGAGACCATACTCATAAGTGAAATAAATCAAACTCACATGTGTAAATACTGTATTGTCTCCCTTGTGTAAGAAACTGGAAAAGCATATACAATCCAAAATCTACAATAAATACTGTGTAAGGGTAAGAAGCTGCTTAAAGAGGAAAAGTAATTGGGATAGGGGCAAGGAGGAAAGAAGGAAAAAGGAAACAGACATAAATTTGTATATATGTATACCTAAGATAGCTAAAATGACTATACTACTAAATGTACTAGTTATTGAAAAAGAAGTTAATACTCATATGATTAGATCAATTTTACATGTCTATATCTGTTAATCTAAACAACCCTTTTGAAGGTAACAATGTGCAATATTGCAACCATTGTCAAATTCCTACCATCTTATTTTGTAAACCTATACTGTTATTGTATTGGATTTGTTGTTGTCATTTGTTTGTCTCTTTTGCTTTTTGTCTTTCTTTTCTGTGCCTTTTTTCTCTTAATAAATAATAAAAAAAGACCAATCTGGGGTTACATGTGAATAGATAGGTAAATTTGTGAATAGATATGTAAATGGTACATGAGAATAGATAGGTAAAAGTTAGGTAAATAGGTAAAGATCAGGATATAGCCTGGTAAGCATAGCTATCAATAAGTTAGGGATGACTGTACTGTCTTGGCCCTTGATGATGGAAGCAGGTGATTCAATCTGCTTTACCAGTGACTGGAATAGATGTTTATTTTCTTATACAACAAAAGAAAAATTGATAAATGTAAAAACAAATGAAACAGTTAATTAAAGTAAAACTTAATAAGCACCAAGATACTAAAATCTCATGCTGCTAAATGTGAAAGGACTAATAGTCACAACACAGACAAAATCTTGATTATTCTGTGGTGCTTGGAAAAAACATGCCTTTACTGCTGTTAACCCTAACTGTTATCACACTGGGAAAATGACATACACTGAAGGACATAGCCATCGCTTTAGGATTTGTTTAATCTACATGTGCACAAGCCTGGCTATCTTGTTTCTTTCCAGGTAGAAAAAGGAAATGAATACTAAGAGTAAGGGATCTAGTACACTTTAGGAGGGTGTTACAGGCACAAGCGCCTCTCTGGCTTGTAAAGAAAGGTACATTTTTACATCTAGATGGGAGAAAAGACACTGATGAGGGGAAATTTAGTTTTCTGATACCATGTTTAGAACCATAGGACAAGTTAGTAACTAAGCTCCCTTGAGCTAGAGCTAACCTGAAAAGTTTTTGTTTTCTCTTGACCCAAACCTGGAGCAATGTGTAACTAAAAGACACAGGAAAAGAGAAAAATTGCTCAGAAGGGTCTTCCTGAAGCAGGCATTGTACCTGCTGTGCTGTACTCTCTTGTTAAAGTTAAAGGCACCAAAGCTAAGGTCACAACAAAAAGGAAAGCTAGAAGCCAGGAGAAAGTATTTGCAGCAAGTCATACCACCATGGTCAGAATATGGGGAAATCAGTAAGCAAAAGGCCAATTTTAATTTTTAAAATAGGACGAGACTCGTGGTTTCATTTGGAAGAGGAGAAAAAGAGGCATGGTTGGCCCGGCCCTACTGGTAAAGGCTGGCTGGTGTGGGTGTGGAGATTCGAGTGTCTGGATCAGCCCCACAGACCTGGGGCAGAACCACAGCCACACAGAGAGCCCTTGGGCACCTCAGTTCTGTGGGGCAAAAGCAACAGTCCGGAAGCCAGCTGGGCAGCCACTGCGTGGCAAGGAGGAAAGGTTCTCTTCCCCATTCCCGGGTGGCGCCTTTCCCATAGCCATGGTAATGGGAACCCTGAGATAAGATCTAAATGATGACACTCTGGGAAAATAAGTGATCATGGAGACATGGTGTGGCCTGAGTCCTGACTCAGATCATCAGACTCCTATCGATGCTATCAGGAATTCTGCCTACTGCATTCCCAATAGTAAGGATTAGAGCAAACACATTCCCCAAGTCAGAGTTCAGCACTGTAAACATGGAGAGCAGAGAGCGCTGGACTGGAGACTTGATCCATCGCACCACCCAATCTGTTGATATATGTCCCAACCACTGAAAGATTACGGAGCACAATATAAAAGCTAACAGCATGAAATGTGCTTTCTTAAAACACCAACATTCATTTTCCCAAGACAAAAACTTTATTTGAGGCATTAAGCAAGGTACTGAAAGAGCCAAGTCATGCACAATAATATCCTTAATTCCATAATTGTGTAACAGCAGATATGCTGCCTGCTAAAAGGATGTGTAGTGAACAAAAAAGGAAAAGCAGATATGCTTTTACACATAACCCCATGCATGCAGTGCTTAAGAGAGTCTCACTAAGTTTAATTTCTTCTTCCTTAAAAGGGTTTACTTGGGAAAAATAAAAAAAAAATTGAGCTCTTTTGCTGAGGATAGAGTTTCTCCTTGGAGTTATTTATGAAATAATGCAGCTGCCTTTTTCTTTAAAGGGATTCTTGTCCTCTGGAATTCCCTTCACCAGGGGATCCTCTCCAGAACGTTCTTCAATATAGTTCTTTATTTCTTCAGAACATTTAGACACCTAAGTCCAAAAGAAAGAGAAAAGAATGCAGCAGGTCAGGCCTTTTCACTGTTTCAGAATCTTTTTGTGAAATTAGTATAACTGAGTTAATCAGCTTTAAATGTGTTTTTAAAAAATTGATATGTGTATATTATCTCTGTGCTATTCCATTTCTATATAAAATATAATCTATGTCAAGATATTTCTTACTAGTGGTCAAAGTTAGAAAAAGTTTGAAAGTTGCTGCATTCGATAGATCATTCCCAGCAATATCCATTCATTATGATTCATATATTTTTCTTCTCTGTTAAAATATAGTTATGACATGTTTATCATAATTTTAGATGGTAGAACATATTCCACTTTCATTTCTTTATGCTAAGGGGTAGATGCAACAGCAGATAATCCCCACGTATTTGGGGGAGAGTGTTATGTGACAGCTCTCACTGAGGAATGTGACCCAAGTTCTGGAATTTCACATGGATAGAACCATTGCCGACAGCCAGACTCTGGAGAGACTAGAGTTGCCCCAATACCTCCCTCTGTGGCTCTGCTCAGAGTTCCTTCTTGACAGGTTATGGTCACAACCAGAGACTTTTTACTTTTCTCATGCATTCTTGTGTTTACACAATCAGTTTAAACTTTCTGCAGGGCAGAAAAGGATTGAATAATTTTTCAAAAAACCAAAACAAAACAAAAACAACTATCCTTAAGAGTCAAGTTTCAACTAGGAAAGAAAAAAGAAACAAAGGATTATTCTTAACAAAGGTCTGTGTCACTAGCAAGGCACTAGAAGTAAAATATATAGTTCTAGCAGTCGAGACACATCCAAAGTGGGCAAATAGTGCCATTCAATTTATAATCTAGATTGGGAGCTTCCAACTGTTCTAACGGTTATCACTAAAACATGCTTGCACATGCCTCCCAAAATGTGCATAATATTTACTTATAAGTAGTGTTAAGACACCATGCATAATTAAAAAAGAAACTGGCAATTATCAAGAGATGAGATTTAAAACTAGACAAACATAGAAACTTCATTACTTCACTTCCTGAAGGGCAGTTCTTTGTGTAGCAGCACCGAAGCCACTGATCTAACAAAGCCTGGATCCCAGCACTGAGGGAGGCTGAGGCAGGAGAATTGGAAGTTCAAGTGTCACCCTGACCACTTAGTGAGATTCTGTAGGCAAATTTTAAAAATATTAAAAAGGGGTTAGGGGTTGGAACTGTAACTCAGGGTGAAGGCCACGGGTCCAATATCCAGTAACACAATAAATAAATAAATACAGTTTAAAAATAGGCTATGTCATTATTTGACTCAAAATACTATAAAATAAAATCTTTTCAAGGATCTTTCTTTTGAGTAAATATTTTCTGTCAATTTTGCTGACATTCACAGTGCTTGCATTTTGGTTTTTTTTTTTTTTTTTTTTGCGGCACCGGGTATTGAACTCACAGCCTTGCGCCTGCCAGGGCAGGCGCTTAAGCCACTGAGCCTAACTCCCGGCCCTGGTTTTTTGAGGCAGGGTCACGCTATGTAGCTCAGGTCCGCCTTGCGCCACATTGTAGCCCAAGCCAGCCTCGAACTCACAACGCTCCACCTACCTCAGCCTGCGAGTGCTGGGATTAAAGGCGTGCGCCACCATGCCCAGCTAGTGCTTGCATTTTAAATGAACAGTGTTTCTAAGTATTTGCCCTATTACTTTGTGGTCATAAGTGAGGAACTAGCTATCCTCTCTGTGATTCTTCTGTGTGTGTGTGTGTGTCTATCTTTCTGAGACAGGGTTTTGCTATGCAGTTCAGGCTGGTCTTGAACTCACTTTGTAGCTCAGGTTGGACTTGAATTCTCAGTGACCCTCCTGACTCAGCTTCCAGAGTGCTGGAATTACAGGCGTGTGTCATCATGCCTGGCTTTTATTCTTAAAGCAAGCTGGAGGAACAGCCTCTAAAGAGTCACAGTGCTTGCTGCACACTAATTCACAACTCATAATAAAATATGTTTGAAAATTGTTAAGACTTAGATACCTCTCCCTGTTCTGAAGGTTTTTCTCCCTCTGCCATATACTAGGGGCATCAGGAGCTGGACACCAAAGGCTGCAGGGCGTGTTCTAAGGGCTACGGGCAGGGAGAAACTGTTAAGGAATGATGTTTGATTTCTATGATGTCGCTTGCATCCAGGACACCGCCCAATATCTAATTTGAAATTTTAAAGAAATAAAAGAGACTTGTCTCTTTTTCCCCCTGTAAGTTCTGCACAATGATATCAAATATTAAGATATTCCAAACTTGCGTCAGCAATATATTACTTTAGTAGATGCATCTCTGATGAATACATAACCTCTAAGGTTCATTGTGCAGGAAAGAAAAAAAAAGTCCTAACAGGCAGACATTTGCTTTACTGAGCGCTGTCACCGGCGAAATGAGTCGCTTTCAAGAGAGAGGAGCTTACTAACTGGGTCTTATAACTTTGTTTATTCCTTTGAACACGCTGATACTTTTAAAGTTACAAAGCCCTCAGCGTGGAAAGAAAAGACAGCACCCAGGAAAACTAGGATTTGGAATCAGGAAGTGGAAAGCTGAATTTGAGAAAAGAACTGTGTAAAATAGTAAAACTTAAAAAACCTTCATCTTCCCGTCGTCACTCAAGAAGATTAAGACCCCTGTCAGTCACAGAGCCAGAAGGGGGAAGCAAGGGAGCATATTTACAGTATTCGCTTCATTTCTATTGTTCTTCTTATTTTTTCAAGCATTAAACTGTAAACAGAATCTGTTCAATTTTGAGGAAGGGGCTGGGAGAAAAAGATTTCTTTTAAAAAGCATTTCTCCAAAAGCCTTTCCAGAAGTCCTTTCCTAAACTACAGGCTGCTGAACTGTGTAAAAAAGGGCAAAAGGTAAGTGTCTTAGTGGAGGCTCCTGTTACTAGTAAGAAATAGAAGCAAAAATTGCAAAACCTTTCAATCACGTTTCAGTGGCGACTTCCAAATACCCAGAGTTACCGGTCTCAGTGAAATTGGAACCTCTATGAGCGTTCTCTAAAGTTTTTTAATTGCAACTATATTCACTTCGGTAGAGATACAACTATTCATAAACATGAGCCCATCACGCATACACAGAAAACATGAAGTGGATAATTACTAGAAAGGGATGAAACTGACAAATAAATAAAAATAGAAATTCTGACATTTTGCACGCAAGCCCCAGGGAACTGTCTCAGTGCAACCCTGAAGGCCACTGGTAAAACTGAAAGCTGGTGAAACGTTAAAATGTGGTTTCGGAAGAACTCTTGGGTGGCGAAGCAGCCGTCCGCCTGTTTTCCCGCAGCCGGGGTTTAGGACCCGCCGTCGGGCAGAAGCAGGGCTTCGCGTCCGCTCCCCACTAGGGTCCTTCAGGGTCAGGACTCCTGGCCTCCTTCCTCTGATCGCGCGCTCGTCGGCTCCCGGGACTTCCCGAGCCTGGGGTCCCAGGCCCTGCCCGGAGCGCTCCCCTCGAGTGGGTGCGGGGAGCAGGCGGCGCGGGCCGCCCCAGGTCGGGGAGGGACGGTCCCCGGCCCCCCTACCTGCTGTCTCTGCAGCTGGACTTCCTTGCGAAGTTGCTCCACTTCCATCTTCAGCTTTTCCTTCTCGGGCAAATCTTCGATGTGCAGGGCGGGCATCCTCGCCCGCCGCCGTGCAGCCCAGAGCGCCTCCCGAGGTGACTGCGGCCGGGCAGCCCGCGGGGCCCGGCAGGACGTGACGCCCCCTTCCCCCGCCGCCGGGGCTCGGCTTCCTCCGGACTCCTGCCCGTGCCAGCCCTGCCGCAGGCCGGGACCTCGCGCAGCCCGGTTTTGGCTCAGGTCCGCGAGCCCGGGAGCCCGCGGGGTGGGCAGGGCGGGGGTGCAGACGCCCCGCGGGGGAGACAGGGTCAGGCTCAACGGGGGGACTTGGGGGTAACGGGAGGGTTCCTTTTCCAAATCACATCCGGGTTTTGTTTGTGGAACTAGGAAAGGAGGACATTCTCCTGCAGGAAATAACGGCCTTTAGCGTTTCCACAAGTTGTAAAACTTGGCAGTCTGGAAGTTTTCCTCTATAAAGAGGGCCAGCAGGAGGCTCAGGCTGAACCCCATGGAAAGTGAAAGGCAGCTGGGACCTCAGAAATACCCAGCCGCACCCCAGGGTGCTCACCCCTGCAGACCTGAGAGGGGTCTTATAAAATACGGGAGGAGGGAGGAGAAGGGGATTGGGTTAGGAGCAACGTTTTCAAACTGCACGGAAGTTCTCTGTAGTGCTAAGGAGCAGCAGCTTTCCTTTGCCCCTTTCACGTTTTGCAGTGATTGGAGGATGTGAAGACGATGTGAAGACAGAAGCAGGGATCCTGAAGATTTTGCCCAGTTCTCCCTCTCCTCATCCTCCGAGGAGGATTTGGAATTCTTGACTCCTGCTAGATGTAGGTAGTGACGTCATCGCTTAGTTTGGGATTCTCAGCTTTCTGGAAAATGACATACATCTAGCCGTTGCTTTCTACAGCTAGGAAAAGTATCTGGTGGGAAGAAATGTCTACGAACCATATAAACTTTCCCTTTGAGTATGAGCTCATGAGCTAAAGCACTGTTAATAGCTCAAAAGACTAGAAGAAGAAAACACACACACACACACACTCACACACACACGCATTACAAAACCTTTCCCAGCAGTCAAATGTTTTTCTTTCTCTCCAAAAATAACCTCCTAATGGTTAAGGAAGAGTTGGAGGCCTTACCTAAGTATTTCAGAGTTCATGACCTTAGACACCAGGAACTGTTCTCTGATTCCCTGTAATGTCAGGTGAGCCAGGTGATAGGGGCTGGCACTTTTGATCTTTGGTGTTCAAGGCTAATTGTTTTTCCAGTTAGGTCTTACTTTCGGGGAAGCACAGATATGTCCAGGTAGGTTAAATCACTTTCTCAAAATAAATATTTAGGAGGTTCCTTTTCTGTATTTGGAATTCCCAGAATCACCTAGATTTAGAGAGGTTTCTTCATCTGCTGAATTTCTGCTTCTTAGGAAGCAGTGAGTCAAGTCAAACTCAAATGTTTCTCCAGGATGGATTCATTTTTTTTACACTTCCTGTTTCTTAACTTTAAAAGGTTGGTTAAAAATAGTTTAAACAAGTGAATGAAAGTAATGAGCATGAATGGACCTTAAATTAAAATAAGTCCAACACCAAAATTAAATCAGTTGGATAAGTAAATTAAGGAGAGTACATCTGTTCTATGTCATAAAAATAGAACTACTTTGGCCTAGAAATATTTTCATCTAGTTTTATGCAGGGGTAAATATTTATGTAGCCAAGCTGGTTCTTTAACTTTTTCTATGATATTATGAGGCTTATTAGACACAAATATGCAATGGTCTACTGTTGTTTTTAGTTTGCATTATCATATAAATTCACAGTAATAAATAAATTAACTAACATGAATTGTGAAATGCTGAAATTCCATAGACACATGGCATTCTGAAAAATATTTTGTTGTTGCTTTCAGTGTTAAAAGCTAAAATGATGGATAAACTTTATTTTTAAACAGGAGTATATAATTTCCTATCTTTAGGTATTGAATTTACTTTCCAAAGAAGAACAGTATTACAATTTTTCATGTATTCTTACAGAACTGTTCTGTCAGCAATATTCAAAAGTTTTAAGTAAATATTTTGTTTTTCTTTTTTGTGAGGCTGGGGTTCCAGTTCAGGCCAACTCACATGCTCGGTGAGGACTCTACCAGTGAGCTATCCCCCAGCCAGAATAAAAAAGTTTTGAATAAACGATTTTACTTTAAAGAGTACATAGTAGAATAAAACCAATCTAAACAAACCAGTGTAAGAGATCCAGGACTTCAAAACATTATGAAATCAACAGTAGTTACCATAATGCCTTCTGATGTCTTCAAAATAGCTGCAAATAACTTGGAACACAGTAAAAATCAAACAGAACATAACAGAATAGAAACAATGAAAACAAAACAATGAATGTGATAAAGGACTTCAAAACAAGCCTGTAGTAAATCCAAAATGGCTACCGTAATATATCTTTCTATCCTTGAAACAGCTTCTCCTGCAATGGGATTTAACATAATCAAACAAAACAAGAGAAACTAGAACCCAACCAAACAAAGCAATAGAAAAGATATACAACCTGAAAACAAGACCATAGGGAGTCAACAATGGCTGCAACTCTCGGAAGGAGATCTCTCCTAGATGACACATTGCTTAGCGCTATCCTCTGAACCTATGATCAGATGGCTGGCCCTAGAACTGCAATGTTAGTGAAACACCAAAGTGTTTGGTGAATAAACAAATTTTGAATAGTGGTGTCCAAATTATCTTCCACACAACTCCTAATGAAAATCATTTTACAAAAAATAATACAGTATGAAACCATTGTGTAGTAAAAATGACAGGTTTGACCAGAAATGAACTTTTATTAAATGCTCACTCATTTTGACAAATGTTTAAATGAATTTTTCTAATAAAAGCAACCTTTTTCACTTTTACATTATAAGAGAAAAGACCATGAAAGTTTTACTTCGGCATGCAAAAAGGAGAAAATCATGTTTATTCTTAATCATTTTTTGATTTTTAACTATGTTATTAAAATTATATGAAGAAAACACTATATTTAAGGAAATTATGTTGGAGCTGATTTAATATTAACTTGAAATCAAAAGAGATCAAGGATCTGGTCTTATTTTTATCTTCTAGTTTTGCAAAATATGTGTCCTCTTTGCCTTTTGTACAAATAAACTGGATTACCTTCCAAATCCTGCCTTTCTAAAATTTATGAAGCAAACAGTGACTGTTTAGGTCATTTAAAATGATAGTTTTTTTGGAGCCAGGTTTGATGGCACTGGTTACAATCCTTGCATGCAGGAGGCTAAGGCCTTTGGATTTCAAGATCCAGACCAGTCTGGGACATTTAGCAAGATGCTGTTTCAAAAAACGAAAACATAAAGCAAAACAACAAAACCAATTTAGAAAGAAAAAGGTAATTTCTTTAAGAAAGGTATTTGGTACACATTTGATGCATTTTTTGTTCACCGGATACTTGGTTCAATTTGTTAAGGCAATCACCCAGCAATTTCTGTGTAACCATGTACACAAGGTTTGTTTCCTAGATGGAGCAGTCAGGTGGTAGGATGATCTGGGTCTGATGTGCCAGTTACTTCAACAACTAATTATAACTCACAATATCAAAATGACTTATCAGTATCTTTCCTAGAAGATTTTAATTCTCATCCTACATAATTGGTCATTTCCTTGCTCAGTTAACTATTTTCTTGATGTTCATAAAATGCTTTCAGGAATTTAGAAAGTTTGAGATTCACTTTGTTCGCAATCTGTCTAAAACCAAATCAGGCTAAATAAAAATAACTGAGTTGCTTTGGTTTTATTTTTGCTAAAACTTGGACTTGTCTGTGTATATAAAATACCTTCAAAGTTCAATCATCTCAAATGATGCATTGTAGAATCTATAATTCATCCCTGCCAGTGACATCAGAAAGTTTTGTTAGGGGCCAAACGTTAAGCGTGTGCAGGAGTACTTCCTGTTTCCTTGTAGTCTTACTCATTCCTTTTAACCTAGTAACCCAAGTAACAACTTCTCAACAATACAGAGTCACTGCTTGTGGTAGGTGCGCTGCCAAAGGAACAGTCATGATATCATTTCCTTCCTTTCTCGGCCTTTTTTCTCTAAACTTCCTTCCAATAATTTCTCTCTTATTCAAAATTCTGCTGACAATCCATGTTTTACCCTATTGTTGATTTCATCATTCATTAATCCATAAAAAATCTAAGTTTCTTATGTAAACATTTCACGAGTGCTGTCTTTGTCTGCTCTTAATTGAGTCAAATATTTATGAAGTCAAATTGTAGAGACAATTTGTCAGTTGGTGTGACTGTTTCAAAGAGGAACAGAGTTTCAGGCTTGGGAAATTAGCAATATGGCACTGGAATTAAGATAACTGTAAAAATTACAATAAGCAAAGTAATGTTAAATAATTTAAGAAGGACACATACATTCAAAGTAGTGAGGCAGCAAATATTCTTAGAAGAGAAGGATTTCAAAAGGCTGAATTGAGGTGGAGTGGAGGGATATTTCAGGTGGAGGAATCTGTATGAACAAATTTCAAGTGGAAAATATGATGCTACGTCAAGGATTATTTGGCAGCTATAGGACTTTTATAGGATTTATAATAGAAAACATTTACTAAGGCTTTCTTTAGTATACCTGTCTCTGATTGGAATAAAAATAACTAAATAGGGTCCATCTGAAATAAATAAATAAATAAATATCTGTCCAAATCCATCATTTTATACACAGAGAAAAAGAGAAGGAATTTATTCAAAGAGTATTAGTTGCCATGTTCAAAATTCTCAATAATATGGAAGAGCAAGGCTTTCAAGTTAGAATTGTCAGGCTCCAAAATCTATCTCTATTTGTAAGGTGAAAACTAAAACTAACTGTTTGTTGGGACTGTGCTTTACAGGTTGCTAAATGCCATAGCAAAGACTTTGTATTTAATAGTCAGAATTGAAAGGATATGTAGAACACTACACTAAATAAACACTAACATCCAGATGGAAGATTCTAAAAGACAGACCACAACTAAATAGATAAGTAAAATATACAGTGGGTTTGATGGTGCTGGGTGCTATGGAAGAAAGCAGAAGATATGGAGGGAAACAGACCGGGGAACCCGGCAGGAAGTGCTTGAGTGAGAGGAGAGGGATTTTGCAATTTTAAATACGAAGAAAAAAAATTCTCCTCAAGAAAAAAGAGGCTCCACATTTCATTCTTTGAGATGCAAAGCATATAAAATGTATGGTGGACTGTGTTGCTGACTGTTTAGCCAGAAAAGCAGAGTCTTGATCTAGAAAATTTTCTGATTTACTTCTCTGAGTCTTTAATTTCTCTGTTTCAAACTGAGGTGATTGGACAAGATCAACAGACATTTTCTGAGTGTTTACCAAGGTCCATGGTCGGAGAAGGAGGTCATTGAGCTGGGAGCCAAACTTAGGATGACTTTGAACTCCCTTCCAGACCAAAAAAATGGATGATTTTTCACTTGGTTTTAAAAACAATGGCAGTCAATTAGCCTTTGAGAGCATTCTGATGACTATGGCATCCAACACAGCACTGTAAACTCAAGTTAATAAGCAGAAAACTCAGACAAAAGTGGTCTCCGTTTGGGGTAGTTACACCTGTCATTTTCCACAGAAGCAGAGGCAAGTTAGCAATGGCAATTTCTATATCATCTGCCCTCATCCTGCTATGGAAAAGATTGTGCTAGTGAGGTTCTTTATGGGGCTGGGATAGAATAGAATTTATGTTAAAGGGTTCTGGAAATTTTTCCCATTTCCTTTCCCAGTAATGGTACTAGTTAACACTTAGTGGGGCTAACTATGTGCCAAGCAATATGCCAAATATTATAGTTGTACTACCAAATATTTAAACCATATAAAAATAGGGTGAAGAATTATTAACATCTTCACCCTCCAGTGAAAATATCTGAGACCTAGAAATAATTAAGAAACGTATCCAAAGTCAGTTAGGCAGTAAAGTCAGAACCAGAATATGGTGTCTCCTAAGTCAGTGCTTGTAACTTTCATTTCGTTACTGGTTAAATTCACTGTGCTCTATGACCCAAACTGCACTGTTAGTTCAATTTGTATTCTGGGAAAAAGTGACAAGAAGAACAGAACTCTTTGCAGAATGTATCTTTCATATATAAGTTATCTTTGTACCCAAGCAGTAGACTTTCTAATTCTTCAAGAAAGGGAAATACTGATAAAAAATATGCCTAACTATAAATCATGACTCTATAAAATTTATGCTCTAACTAAAAGGGCCTACCTTTATTCTAAAGGTAGCATATTATGAGTAACGAAAGGGAAATGAAGCAGCACAAAGCACTGCCTCTACGCTGGCATCTCAGGAAATGAGAGACTCGTCATAAACCGTAGTAACTCTTTTAAACAAAGGCTCCAGAAAAACAAGTTCGCATGCAATTATAGCCTGGTTTTTATTAAAAGTTTACACTCACAAATTTCAATATTTATGTACATTTTAAATTATATATGAGGAGAAATGTATATTGTTATTAAGATTCTAGATATTCCAGGGATATTGTTTTTTTTGGTTTTTTTTTTTTGTTGTTGTTGTTTTTCTTTTATGAAATCACACAGCCTCCTTTGAGCTCCTTGAAGGGATTTTTGTCCTCTGGGATACCCTTTATCAGTGGATCCTCGCCAGATCTTTCTTCAACATAATCTCTTACGGCTTCACAACATTTGGATACCTTCAGAGGAAAGAGAAAGAGATGACTCACTGAGCTTGAAACAGAATAGTGCAGATTCTGAGAATGCATTTATTGCACTGAATGTTCGTGTTGCATTTTCCAGGACAGAAGAACATGGATCTGTTCCACTCTACTGTCCTGGGCATCTCCAGACAGTACCCCCAGCTGGAGCCTCCAGCTGGGGAGCCCCATCCAACCACGCCTCTGCTTCTTCACAGTAGACCAGATCCATGGATCAGAACACAATTGGAGACAGTCACTAGAATAAATGTTAAGGATGTTATCAGAGTGAATATTAAGTACAATTCTTTCCTCTCTCAAAAATATGTGACCTGCAAAGGTAAAAACATGAATAATGGTTCACTTCCATGCTCCTCACCAGTCTTTGATTCTGCAAGATGCAGCTTTCCTTCAAATTCATCTACAGTCATTGGTCCTGACAGCACAGGCTGCGAACACCAAGGGGTCAGGGACTTGGTCGATGTGTTCAGTGCTGGAGCCCAGCTTACTGAACTGAACCATTCTTTTGTTTATTAGCTTGTTCCTCACTCATCTGCTTCATTACAGCAATGACTCAGGAAGAAAATGAAGCTTTAGTGTCTTAACAGACTTAGAGCAGCAATGTCCATTAAGTAACAATTTCATAACTTATTTAGCTAACTTATTGATTTTTTTCAGGCAAAATCTTTATGACATATATAATATAAACACATGTACATACACATATACAATATGTGTATATAAATTTATATGCATATATATAAATGACTGAATGATTGTGTTCCCCAAAATTTATATGCTGAAATTTTAACTCTGAATGTGATGTTATTAGGAGGCAAAGCCTTGAGGAGGTGATTAGTTCATAACAGCAAAGCCTTCCTGAATAGGATTAGGGTCCTTATGAGACACCAGAGTGCTTCCTTGCCCCTTTCCCCATGGAGGAACACAGTGTAAACCTGGTCATCCGTGAAAGAGGGAGCAGACCCTTGATCTTGCACTCCTCAGTTTCCAGAACTGTGAGGAAATGAGATAAATGTCTACTGTTTATAGGCCATCCAGTCCATGAGAGGCATCATAGCAGCCTAACTACAATAAGACAGCATGTTTGTGTATGGGGATGTGAATATGTGTGGGGTTATGCATATGTGGAGAGAGAGAGTGAGATGGAGAGAGACAGAGACAGAGAGACAGACAGACAGAGAGAACTTTTAAAGTCTAATATGAAATTACTTGAACTTTCAAGAGGAAGGAATCGATGTGGAACAATGAGATAAAGGAAATGCTAAAGCAGCCCAGGTGTATGTGATGTTTACCCAAAATAAAAACTCCAAAATAAATTTAACCTGAAGACAATTAAATCTCTGACAAAACGACAGCCTGGAATATATAAATCATAAAACAGCTTTTGAATATTTCAAATGAAGAGAAAAAAATCTCTCTCTTTTATGCCAAAAGTTTATTTTCCCAAAATTCTAAAGGTAAGGACTTTAAATTGTGATATATTTTCCAAGCTTTCATGCTGACTATGGATTTAATGTTATCTTCATAGCAAAATATATTTTGCCTGTATGGAAAGGGTGGCAAGGGAGTTTGAGACAGTTACAATAAAAAAAAAAGCCAATTTTGATCGCAAATAAGAGTTTTGAGCAAAGTATGAAAAGAATACGTACTCCCTTTTTCACTTTGTACTGATAAAACGATATCTTTTGAAATAGAAGATATGCTGTTATCTCTTGTGAGGGAGGATTTGTTCTATTACCTGTCCTAAAGTGAAGAGATTTCAGTACATTCTCCAAAATTAGTCACTGTTTGGTGGAAACTCCTCATTCCTTTGCTATTTCTGTTCCTTTTAGTAGAAGAGAGCTCTTGGTAACCATTTCCAAGAACTGTCAGATGCTTTTAGGAGGAATCAGTATGCTCTTGTGCCTGAACTTGTCTTACTGGCTTGGCAGAAGAAGAATAGAGTGTACTCATTTATTACCAACCACCGCAGTACTGGGGAGGACAAAGTCTTAACTTAAAATATGTCATAAACATCAGAACATTGCGTCAAAAAAAAAGGTACCAATTTAGAAAAGTACAAACAAAATGCTTGCATGCATTTTTCCTTTTAATGCTTAGCTAAACCATGGTGTATGTCATATTTTCCACTTCTTTTCTTCTTCCCTTCCTTCTTTTTTTCCCTCCTCCATTCTTTCTTTTTTCTTTATAAAATATACTTTTAAAAATGAAAACATGTCTTAGCTTACCAATCATAAAAAAGCACACACTATAAACTGACCCCTGCCTAAGGAAAACAGTTTTCCAAGCCTTAGATTGAGCATCTACATTATGATAATTCACTTTCTTAATCTGGGATGAATTTTTACATGAACAGTTTATGTTTAAGTACATCACACTGGTCTAGTAATAAATAAATAAACAACAAAGGATAGTGAAAGTTTTCT
The DNA here is from genome assembly GCA_004363535.1 of Dasyprocta punctata. Lineage (NCBI taxonomy): Eukaryota > Metazoa > Chordata > Mammalia > Rodentia > Dasyproctidae > Dasyprocta > Dasyprocta punctata. Next base: position 45,928 of record RJWM01006183.1, on the reverse strand, counting down.
AAGCCCGTGTTGCACAGGTTCTCTCATTTAATATAAAATCCAAGTGAGCACAGCCCTTACCAGCATTCGCTCCAATGCCACCTCTTTCTTGAGCTGGTCAACTTCCATCTTCAATTTGTCTTTCTCTGTCAGGTCCTCGATATTGATCACTGGCATCTTTTGCCTGCTGAAGAGATAGAACTTTAGCACATACACCTGAGCTCCTGGACTCACTTCAATTCAGTCTTAGCTAATGTTTCTTTCTGCTCTTAACTTACCAAATAAACTGCTCTGGGTTTTACTTTAAATTTCCTATGGTAACCACTGTGTCATCAGCTCCCTCTGAACTATTCCACCACTACTGCCAATGAACCTTGGGATTTGAAAGCTTCTTCATAATCTTCACTAAGATGATTAAATCAAGCACTTTACTCAACACCTGCCAGTAGGTTAGTGGGAGGCGCCATGCGTAGTCTGAGACACTGAAGTTTCCTTTCTCCCTTGCTCTTTGGCACAATGTAAACTTTTTAGTTTTCAATTCTCGTCTAGTGTCAAAGACTTCCACTATAAAATTTATGCCATGTATCTGAGTTTGATACCAAATAGAACTATATAAAAACTATTGTTATAAGATACAGTATGACAATAAAAAGTCATTTCTTCTTGGGCAATCCATTGTAAGTAATGGATTGAAGCATGAACCAATACGATGGAAATATAGCAAACAACCAAATTTTTAATCAGACGTAAACCAGTACATTACTTTGAAGTGTTTCTCTAAGCAATAGCTAGAAATTTTATGGGACTGGCATGATGAATAGAAAAGTGTTAAGAATATTTAACAGGTTAGAGGGAGCATAGTGAATCTGATCTACCAATATACATAATATAAGACCAATAGATTCTTTCCCCTCTTAGCCTGCTCTCTTCTCAATTGGGTCCAGGTGTAACAGAGAACATGCTTAGTAGTTGGTAGTTTTCCCATAAAGTGGCCAGAAAAGTATTTATTGTAGCCAAATGACATCATACCAGCAGTCTCTCCTTCTCTGGTCCTCTTATTTTTTCTCTCTTTTGCCTCCCTTGTCCAACTTTTATAAGAAAGTGGGTTTTTTTTATGAAGTTTGACATGTGGATTACATATATTTCAAAGAACAACAGCTACATGAAAATATATCAGCAATTAACTTAATTTATTTCCCTGTATTTGTATGACGTTTTAATATCCAAAACCTTTGAGGAAATATTTTGTCTTCCTAGTCTTAGAATAACCAGTTCTTTTCTAGGTAATAGACTGTATAGGATATTTTTAAGAGTAGATGACTGGCCAAGGGTTTAGCTCAGTGGCATAAGTGCCTGCCTGGCAAGTGTGAGGTCATGAGTTCAATCCCCCAAACCAAAGAAAAACAAAAGTGAATGGCTACACAAGCCACCACAGAGAGGTAAAACCTGGGGGTGCTTGTGCCCAGTGTCCCCTATGTCTTTGTTTTTGCTATTCTGTTTGTTAACATACATTATGACAATAAAAAATCCTTTCTTCCAGGGCAATAGTGGCTTGGTACTTGAAAGCCCATTCTTGATTTCACTTCCACCTTCTTATCCCTGTTAGACTGTATGTAGAACTTCACAAGCATTTTCACAAGTACAGATTATTTTTACTTGTTACAATTGTCCTTTGCACAAGTTTCCTCAAGGTTGCAAGACTTCTCATACCCATAAGTAATGGCTCTGACACTTCCGGGTGTATAAGAACCACTTCAGTTTTTATAGTAATCACTGTGAGTCATTAAGGCCCTAACAAGGAAAGGCCATGCCTCTTTAAAATATGAGCCCGAGTGAGTGGTTTTGACTTAGTAGATCTTGGAGGGGGGTTAAGTGTCACTTTTCTAATTTAGGAAGCCCTACTGCATTAATGAGAGCAAAGCAATGGTTCACTGGTACTTGCTAGCTGAATGGCCTTGACCAACTTGGCTGTGCTTCAATTTACTGAAAGATAGGAGCAGTAGTATTATATATATTGCAGATTTGTTGAGAGGCTTAAAGAGGGATAATGAAGGTATGGACTGTGTAACAGCACGTAACATAGAATGAAAACTCATTCTATGTTAGCTGGTGGCATTTGCTCTATGCTTATAGTATTTTAGATCATATTCATGTGACCATTCCTGAATGGTGACTTATAGGTGCTCATAAAGGATTCCACGGGCATACGGTTTGACATCTTTACCAACAGGCAATGCCAGTGTTGCTTTCGTCCCTTTGAGATTTCTCATTCCAGTTTGAGGTCACCAGCAGCTGCAGTAATTGTCAGTCACAGACAAACCTTCTGCATAACTTTGCCCTTAGCTGTTGGGGTCATTTCACATGGTCACACCTGGAAGATCATACGATGCTTGGCTTCCTGGGATGATCTGTGTGTAAGCAAATGCCAAACAACAGAGTCCTAACACCAGGCCCCCTTGCCTCTGACCTGAAAATCTTGGTTATAACAGAGAAATTTCCAAGGTCAAGAAACTGCAGCGTGATGATAGACTTCTGAAACATCTCTTTTTATAATGTCATCTCCTGCTCTGTCCTGCTTTTCTCACTTCTTTAGAAGCTTCCCCTCTGAGCCCAGTAAATTATTTGGAAAAGAATCCCTGTCAAACGCTCTGCTTCTAGAAAATCTACCTTAAAATGCACTGAATTAGTAAGACCTTTACAAGAGAGATTAAACGTCTCATAACTTTCATGCTCTCATGACCTCCTAGCACTCTGTGTACTAGTTGGTACACAAAAGGGAATCAGGAATGGTGGTAAAGATAGTTAACCTGTATCTAAAAGTTCACCTAAGGAAAAGCATCATCTAAATTTACTGTTTTAGCAAGTGATTTTTCAGTTCTAAATTATTGGGATTTCAGGTTTAATAAATATTTAGCCTTAAAACTCTTCATTTCAAGGAAGTATATTTCAGAAAATTTTAGCAAGTTTGAAAATTTGATGCCATATTTCCCTTATGAAAAAAATTAAAGCACAGAGATTCCAGTATTCACCTCTCTCAAGCACACTCAGACAACCAAAGAAGGACAGCGTGCACTATCTACATGGAGACTCCAAATGTTCGGGAATATGTTGCAGTCAGTTCAAAAGAATTCAGACATAGCACCATCTACTTTACCCTCTATCCCCTTTTGCTGATAAAGTAAAAGCACTGCAAAGTTCAAATGATTAAAATCACACAATGAATGGCAGAAAAGCCGAACTTCCCACGTAGGCATTTGTTTTCCAGTCTGGAGTATTTACCATTCCAGCACAGTTCTCTCAAACTAGTTTAAGAGCAGATTGTTTTCTTCTTCTTTTTCAAACTATGGTAAAAGAGAGGAACTGTTTTTCATTTTTTTTCAAGCCCCAGAATTACATAAAAATAAATCCAGTGTTGATGGCAAATGGCACTAAATCTTCTCCTTTCAGGTAGAAAAGTCCTAAGAAGACCTAGATCAGATTATTGTACCAATTACCTACCATCCCCAATCCACTGTCAGTCAGAGTTTAAGGGGAAGACAGATGATCCTTAGCCCAAGAAGCTAAACTAGCTGTTATAGCTCATCCAGTTTATGAAATATTTGCTGTTTTTTTTCTTTTATCCTACATGCAGTAGAGGATCTATACATCAAAGAAGCAACGCAGAGTGGGAAAGGGAGGAATAATCTTAGAACTGAACCCAGTGGAACAAGTCTTACAGTGGTTCTCGATGGGAGCAATACTGCCTCCTAGGGACGAGTTTTGAAAACACTGTCAGGTGGTTATGATTTCTAAGAGTTTGTGGGCATGGATGAGGGATGTCAGGTATTTTGCTTTTTTGCAAGACTCTGATGCATGTGATAAACTATCTCAGATCCATCATGACTCTCAAATACCATGTTGAACATTGGCATAAGCCAAAACTGTATCTATAATTATTTGAATCTTGAGCCTAACTTTCTTTAATATATAAACAAAAATATGTCTATGTCATGGCTCTTATATACACTAAATTTTACAATCATACAAATATTTTCTAAATAAAGAGGACCTGCTGTATCCTTAGTGACTCTATACATTAAAAGCATCTAACCATTTCATTATGAATAATCATGATGAAGACTTCCATACTGAAGCCCACCTGCATTCTTTATAGTTTGCTGCCTTTTTATTCTATGAGTAGAATTCAGGCACTATATTAATGGTTTGAAATGGGCTATGATGAAGCATTTTTTAAATATAACCTGGACTCTTGGTTAGATGGAATTTATGGTCATATAGCTACAAGTAAAAGGGGAAGAAAAATACATTTTCATGATTTTTTCTTGGCCTTAAATACCAGGATGAGGTTTTTTCCAGGCAAATATGGCAAATGATGATATCTATTTAAGGAATCATTAAAGGAATAGCTACTTTTTGGGAAATGGGAACTAGACATAGATAGTTGGTGATGTGATCCCTGTAAAACCATAAAACATTTTATGCTTATATTTCAGTATGTTGAGAATTCTCTAAAGAGCTTGTATTGAAAAAGTGTGGAAGGGAAAAAAATATACTTAGCAATGTAAGGAAGTATGGGGTAAAATGACTCACCAAACCGTGTTACTGGATTTTTTTTTAAAAGCACTTAAACACTTTGAGGGAATAGAATATAGAATGCGATATCTCTTAATATATTTCATTAAATTTCTTGCTAATTTATTTTAGAATTAAAATGAATTAGAATAAGGCTCAAAGACTGCCTGTTTTTGCTTTTATACATTGTACATAAGTGGGTTTTGATGCAAGAATATCTGATAAATAAAATATTTAATTTAGAAAGGGCTAGATTAGGGAGAAATTATTAAAGTGATTGACAACAAAGCATTAATCACATGTTCTTTGAAATAGAAATATTGCTAGTACACTCTGAATGTTATTTGATTTATGAACATTCAATTTGATAAAATTTTTTCAAAAGCAAATTATACATAACAAACTTGAAGTCATATGGTTGTAGACTCATCCTATATTATTCTTTTACAAGCTAACATTCTATTTGGGACAATAAAAAGTTAACAGCTAGTATTTTATTTCTTTACCCAACAAATAGGTTCTGAGTGCCTATTACGTGCCAGACACAATTCTAGAAGCAAAAGGGTAGAACAGAGGGGAAAAAAAGCTAGAAACTTTACCATCTAGAAACTTACATTCTAATAAGGAAAATAAACACAAACTATGAACACAAGTAAATTATATCATCATAAGAACAACTGCTAAGAAGAAAAATAAATCAGGAAAGAACAGGAAGTGTCAGAAATGTTTCATTTAATCAAGGGTAGTCTGAGAAGCCCTCTCTGAGACAAGGCTGCTTGAAAAAGACCTGAGACACATGACGGGGTGGGACGATGCCAGTATCCAAGATATCACTGCAGGGCACCGTATGGGCAAGGGGATCATGTTTAGGGATGAATATGAGGAGCCTGGAGAGTGTGAGGAAGACTAGTGCATGAAATCAGTGGCCATGTAGGTCTTGCTGGCCACCATAAAAACTTGCTTTATTCTGAATGGCTTAGGCACACTGGAGGATTTTCAGTAATAGAGCAACATTACTGTGTCTGAAATGTAATTTAGTAGGCTCACACTGGAAGCTCTATGGAGACGAGAGCACAGCGGACTACAGAGGGAAGTGAGGAGGAGGAAACTGCGGAAGTTGAGGTGAGACACGCTGATGACTGAATCAATGGTTAGAGTGGAGGTGGGGACACGTGGAGAGAGTCTAAACATATTTTGAAATTATGTTGTTCTGATAATCAGATGCAGAATGAAAAAGAAGGGAGGTTGAAAGATAACTATGAATTTTTGGGGGATCTGAGAAATAGGAAGAAAGGATTTGTTATTTCCTGAGAGCAGTACAACTGCAAGAAGAGAATACCAAATCTGAGCTGTGCATTTGTTTCAGGAGGTAGTCTCGAGTTTAGGAGAGAGGCCAGAGTTTAAGTGAGAGCCTTGCAAAGGGAGGAGGACACCCAGGATAAATTACAAAGAGGAGTGATCTGAAAAGCAAACCCTGGGGCTCCCTAAAGCAAGGAAGATGAGTAGACATTAGAAAGAAAGTGAGTTTGTGGTCCTGAGGATTAACTGAGATGACATTGATTAACAGTTTGGAGCCTTTGCCACCTGCCGGACTCACATTGCTAAATACTCACATGTAATGATTTGCACCTGTACAATCATTTTTACTTTTGTATTTCTGCCCGAGCTGAATAAACAATAGCACCTAACAGTATTAAACTATTTGGAAGTATTTATTGAGTAATTGCCATTGGCGAGCACTCTTTGTATTGCTTGGGTAGAAGCAGCACGCAAAATCATCTCTTTCTATCTCTTACTATCTCTTTAGCTCCCCTAGGAGACAGAGAAGTGTAGATCAGGAAAAGGGCATTTTACATAAAAAGAAAGCTAAAGCAGAGGAAGCAGCTTACAGGCAGGGCCTGACTTGGGAATGGGTTTGTTGAACTACAATAGAAAACGCAGTATAACTAAGGATAGTAAGATCAAATGGGAGCAACAGGATGAATTAGTAAGGGAGATTCTGGTCACATCATTCACTGCTCACCTTGCAGACCATGGTGAGGAGTGAATGGAGAAGCTACTGAAAGGTTTTGATTTTATTTTCGAAGGAGTAGGGTGTTGTGACATGGTCTGATGCTTAAGAAATATATTGACTGCTGTGTGGGAATTGAGTGAAAATAAGGAGTTTAGGTAAGAACCTAATGCAGCGTCCCTTAGGAGTTGACAAATTTAAATGACCTTGATTGTTTGCCATGGCTAAAAATGGTATGAGCAGAGTGCAAATGAGATTTGGAGGCAGAACTGACAAGATTATTGATGGACTGGTCAATGATGGAAGGTGTCAGGGTAATTCTAGAGACTTGGCCTTCAGAATCTTAGTGGAAGTATCATTTACAGAAAAGAAGAAGGTGAGTTAAGTGACCAAATTCTGTCCTAGATACATAATGTTTAAGATGTCTATTAGACATCCAAGTGGAGATATTAAGTATGCATTACTGTTGAGAATTCAAAGAAGAGATAAAGATGATATGCAATTGTATGTCTATGAATACGTATGAATATGTGTCTGTGGAAAAAGTTTATATTTTTGGTTATTTGAAGTCTCATGAAAGTATAGTTAAACAAAATTCTCAGTGGAAACTTAAGCCCACCAGTCCTTAATGTTTTGCCAGATAAGAGGGGCAGATTGACTGAGAAGGAATAGTTAACTAAATAGGTGATACCAGAAGACTGTGGTTTTATGATAACTAGGAGGAAAACATTTCAAGAATGAGGAAGGATTTGAAATTGCTAAACACCAGTGAGAAGTTAAGCAAAATATGGGTGGAAATGTAGTCTTGGGAGACTTCAGGTGCAGGTGCTTCAGATGGCCCCTGCTCTGAGAAGTTTTGAAAGATGTGGAAACAGGATAGTTGTCCCTGATAAGAGCGCTTGTTCTTTCTCTTACCCAAATGGAAGATCAAATGGAAGGGAAAATAGGGAAAACAGAAAGTGAATAAAAGAAAACAGTAACATTTTTGATAAGTTGTGCTGGAAACTTGAGTCATGCAATCAATGTCTCTCTCAAAGAAGGGGAAGAAAAGTCAGATGTGAACTGTAAGTTTGGGTTGAAAATACATCAGAGATAAAGCACTCCGGATGGAAACCATTACAACCTGGCTATGTGTGCTAATGGGTCAAAATAAAGTTGATTTTGTGGGGCAAAAGGAGAGTGAAAATCTTGCAAGGGCAAGAGAAGAGGGCAAAGCTGCAGCCCAAGGCTTGGGCTTTGACTGAACCAGAGTGTTACTTCCTTTGTAAGAGGAAGAAAGATAGGGCATATGAACGAACCAATTGGCCAGCACAGCCCTGCAGGCTCGCCTGCCTGGTTCAGTGTATATTATCCAGGCTAGTGCATACAGCTCTCCTCTAATGCAAAAGTTTCAGTTCAACTCAGTTTTTCCTTTGGCTAAAAGTCAGTCAGAGGGAAAACATGGCAAGAGTCCTGGAAGATGTACAGGTATGTCCCTTAAGAACGGCCACCTTCCCATGATAAAAATTGGGAGGTCGTCCTTCCTGTGTGATGTAAGATATAAAAGCTTTTCCACATAAAATTAGAATGAAGGCACATTTGGAAGGCCTATGCTACTTTAGTAATTAATGTATAGCAACACCATATTTGGGCTATATTATTAAAATTACAACGTTTTTGCAAGAAAGCATGTCTTTATATTTGAAAGGTCAAGGTCTATTACTTCATGCTAAATATAACCCTGAAACAAGGACTGTCATACTTAGCTCTCTCAATCCTCTAATGCGATTAACAATTTTGACAGATGTTCCTCTCAGAGCGTTATGACAGTGCACTTACTTTGTAGCTATTTGTTCTTGAATGAACTGTGAACTTGCCTGGGTAAAAAGAAAGCCAGAGAGACGTCCAGTACTAGGATCATGAGGACATTATACAGATTGGGCATCCCTGCTCCCCAAATCCAAAATCCAAAATGCTCCAAAATCTGAAACTTTTCACACACTGACACGGTGCCACTAGAGGAAAATTTCACAACCGACCTCATGTGACTTGTCACGATTAAAAGGTAGACTGCTATAAATGTATGAAATTATCTTCTGGTTATGCAGATAGGCCATATATGAAACATAAATTAATTTCATGCTTCGATTTGAATTTCATCCCAAGATACCCATTATGTATATGCACATATTCCAAAATTTTTAAAGATATCCCCAATCCTGAACTTTCTGTTCTAAGCACTTTTGTAAAATCACTCAACATCTATATAATGGCCTGGACTTCAGCATTGCTAGTATGAAAGAAAGGGATATGCATGTGGTGAGTGAAATCAGGGAATGAGGACTTGGACAGGTTGTGCTAGCTGTTTAGCTTTGGGGAAGTCACATGTCTACCTAAAGCTTCACCTTCTTGACTGCAAAGTGTAGAGAACAAAGTTTTGCTCTCGAATGGTTACTGTGGAGGACATGCTGAGCTACGGAAGATAAAGCATAATGCTAACTCTCAATAATTGTAGTGTTAATAGTATTGTTGTTGCTATTGAGGTTCCCACATAATACGCAAGAATTAGGAAAAACTTTATCTTCTTTTCCCCATTTTTGACATGCCACTTTCTAACAGCTTGGTAACCCAGTCTTGAATTCTGAATAGGCAGTAGCTGTGCTGCTTCTGGGAGACCTTGGATAATGTAGTTGAAAATGTGTCTCAATTTTCTGGGTGTCTTATGCAATAAAAATGTGGCAACTTCAACGAGGGAAAAGTTGGTCTCCCTGTTGCATAGGCATGATGGTATATGAAGGAACGCTCACCCAGAAGACAGAAAAAGGGCTTCTGGGGTTGTGTCTGCCCATAGCAGCAATGCTCTGCTAGAGTCTTACCTCCTGAAACACCCAAAGAAAGCACGTAGCTGAAGAAGGGCTGATTCTCTTTATACCAAGGCCCTAGAAGATGTAGTGGTACACATGTTTGCTTGGATTAGCTATTACTTTGACTTGAGCTCTGCGTGTTTCCTCCTCTGTCACCCCATAGAACCTGCAACATATATTTAACATTGTACTAAGAACAATATCCTGTAATTGGCTTACATAATTTTCATCAGTCTACTTTGTTCTATGAAATCCCTAATGTGTTCATCTTTGTGTCTCAAACATCTACTACAAGGTTTGAAAGATTTAAACATTGAAGTAGCTTATTTTTTATTAGGTGAATGAAAGGATGATGACAGAGATGTTATATATTCCATTATCTCTTTCTCTAACGAGAGCAAGAAAGAACAACGTTAGTAATACATGGTTTTTTGTGTGGCTCCTTTACTATGCAGCACATTCAAGTGCAGTATGTCCAACAGAGGGCACATTGGAGTAAATCTGGAGTAAATCAAATTCCTACCTGGCCCTACTTGCTAGAAAAATGACTAGTTGTTGAAGAAGTTGCCTAAACTTTAACAAAACCTCTGTGACAATTTACCTCCCAGAGAGATTAAATGCCTTTCTTAGCAGATGTGTAAACTCCTCCTTAGAGCCAGCTGGACTCATTTCATGTTTTATTTTGACAGGGCTTAAACTAACAGACAGCAAGAATTGTCTGTTTATTGAGGAGTTGTCAATGTAACTCCTTAAAAGACTGTTATATAATATGTATTCCCAAGTCACGGCTCAATTAATTCTCATCATTCACTCATGAACCAGACTGTCCACTTCTCCCTAAGGGGTCTGACAGAGACTGAGACCATCTGCTGCAATCTTTTTCGTAAATTTTTGGTCAAATGCAAAGGCTGTGGGGCTCTCAGAGGATGGAACATCAGGCTGAATGCTTGATGAGGCTACATGATCCAAATTAACTTCAGATTCATTTGTTACGGGGACAAGAGAAAGGTGAGAAAGATCAGAGGCAAAGACTGGACCCATGCAGAGGTGGCCCTGACTCCCTGTAGCTTCTGTGCTTTTTATTAATTCTGACATTTAGCATTCTGCCCTGAGATCTTAGTGCAGGAAAAAAAAAAAAAAAAAAAAAAAACCGGCCTGGATGAGTTAGAAAGAATATAGGGCTGAAAAATCAAGAGCAAATGACAATGAGGCCAACAGCCATGGTAAGGAAACAAGACGAGTCATTTTATCATTCTGGGTCTCAGTTTACACCCCTGTAAAATAAACATATTCCTAGTTTTCTTCAGTATTGAAAATATAAGAACTCCATGCCTTATACTGTATCTTACGGAACTCTATGTCAAGCTTTTGTCTTTGGTCACAGCCACTGTGACTGCCACTTGGTACAGTAATGACAAGTCAATTTGGATGACTGTTTTTCTCAGTTCCTTAGTCCCTCCCCTTGCCTTTCCTGTCGATTTAAATAGAGGAACTGTTTTCCCCAGTCTTCTTCTTGGCTTCGATGATGGTTTCCACACAAAGAGAACCATAACATCCCTCTGGAAGAGGCAGAGATCATGTTGTCTTCCCAGATGATTCTAGTGCTAATTCAGTGGTGTGAGGGTGGTCCACAGCAGAGTTAGACTCCCGTTACACTGGCAGATGTCTTTTCTGTGGATACGAGGAACTCCAGTGTTCTTTAATCAGAGAAGTAATTTTCTTCCTGCTAGCCTAGCTTGACAATTTCATACTTTCAACTACTCCTCTTGTTCAGTTCTTCTTCTTCCCTCAGTGGTCAAAGAGGTATGAAAGATGCACTTCATCTGGCATAGAAAAAGAAAGGAAAGTAACATTTCTGGAGTGCCTCTCTGAGCACAGCTTTTGACCTGTGTCTGTAGACACTACACTACAGGACAGTAAGAGTTCTGATTTTTTTCCCACCCACTTTCACAGTCCATAAGTTACACAGAAACCCTGAGTGGACTGAGTATTCTGCTCTGGCTGTGAGTACTCTAAATTCAGTCACCCTAGAACAGTGATGGCAAAACTTGTACAGCTTTCAGTGCTAACAAACAGCCAGCTGTGGCATGCGTACCATAGGTTCACCACCACTGCCCCAGAGGCATCTGCCACAAAGTGGTGTCTGAATGGTATGATCCCCTTCCAGACAGAGGGGTGGACTTCGAGCTCCACCAATGAGCATGGTTGATGAGAGCAAAGTCACAGGTTTCAGTCCCACAGGGCTTGTCCATAATGCTCTCTTTTGTGACTGAAGTTGATGTGCCATCTTAAAAATATGCCAAGGCCCTCAATGGGAACTGATCTACGAGAGGACTCAGGTGGGTTCTTTGCCATTGTGTGAGAAGCCCAGACACTCCTTGAGTACCCAGGGGTCCTGTGTAATCCTCACAACACATCTGTGCAATACACTTCTTAGGTCTTTGTATTGGTTTGATCCTGTGTACCCCCCGCCAAGGGCCTCATGTAATTTGGATGGGGCTGAGTCTGGTGTTTGTGATTGGTTTATTGTCTAGCACTGGGATTGGTGATGTGAGTGCTGAACCTGCCCAGGGGTGGAGGCGACATACAGTGTAAGAAAGGCATGTCTTCCTCTCTCTCTCTCTCTCTCTCTCTTTCTCTCTCTCTCTCTCACAGGTTCACCTTGCTGTTCGGTGGCCACCATGAATGGCTGTCCAGCCATGCCACACTGTCTTGGAGCCAACTAAGTATGGACTGAAACCCCCAAGAACTATAAGAAATAAACTTTCCCTTCCCTAATTTTGGGCATCAAGTATTTTGTCCCACAACAAGTGAAAAGTATCTAAGACAGTCTTTTTTATAAAGAGGGAAGCTGAGGCTGAGAGACTTGGAGGAACTTGTCCAAAGGGGCAAGTAGTAAAATCCAGCTCTCCTCTGACTCCTAAGTCAATTTTCCCAATACAACACGAAATTTCTTAAAATATGTGCCTTGATTCAAAAAACCCCCTCTTTCATAAGAGCAAAAAAATGATCAAAAGGTGTCCAGTAGCTGAAAACAAAGAAATGATAATTGTTAATGCTGATTAACAATTGTGCTTTGGTGCCAGTCCTTGAATTTTATTTTAGTCACCTTGGAGATACATATAATTGTATTCAGAAGAGTGGGAATAGGGAATTTCAAGCTAACTCTTCTCTGAAATATGATCCTGGGTAACTGTTAAGCTTTCTCTCCCCTGATACTATTTGGAAGTACTGGGAGGGTCCGATCTGATTCCCCTATGAATGTATTGTTCAGAAAATCTGCTGTCTGTTTCAGTGGGTGATGTGTTGAAGCTGGCTTAGAGTGGCTCTAACTCTGAGGAGTTGACTAAGTCCATCTCCTCCCAATGCTACATTTGGTGGCAGCCAGAAACTGGCTAGTGTGAGCACCACAGCATGGAAATCAGTAATCTATACAAACCTGCCTCTCCTTCCCCTTTGTGATTAAACTTTTACTGTACTTTCATAGCTTTGTCACTTTTAGTCATTGATACCTGGAATCAAGTCTGATCACATCACCAGACCAGTTTCCCAAGGAGTCTGTTTCTATAAGATGACAGGGTGTTTGAACACAGGTACCAGCGACATGACATGCAAAATCCTCCTGACTACTGACCCACTACAGGAAGTGTCCTGTACTTTGCCAAGCCATCCAGAAACTTGGGATAGAACTTCTTTAAATTCCCTCTACTATTCTCAGGAAAAGTTAGGAATAGTTATTCTCTAGAGAAAATCAAATAGAACAAGAAGGATTGGGGAGGGGGGAAGACACATCCATCAAGAGAAGACTTCAAAATGTTCTCCACAAAATTGCAATATCTCCCCTAAAATTTCAATGTAGATTTTACTATTTTTGCATAAACAAAAAGTAGGACACTGTGGCAAATGAGCAAGGAACTTTAATAAATGTGTTGAAAGTAAGAACTATATAGCAGAAGTGGATCCAGTCCAATCTCGAGACCTCTCTGAACTTTTATGGTCCATCTGGAAAAGAAGAGATATCCCCTCATCTATGCCTGGTGCAGGTATAAAACTGTACGATCATTCTAGAAAATTATGTGGCAATTTGTATTTATTTTTATTTATTTATTTATTTATTGTACCTGAAATCAAACTCAGGACCTTGTGCTTGCCAGGCAGGCACTTTGCCGCTGAGCTAAATCCCCGACCTGGGTATTTTACCTGGTTCAAGAAAATTGCAGGTTCACACAAAACCATCGCCATAGCCACAAACTAGATACAGCCTGTGTGTGCTTTATAACCAACAACAGGATATTTGTGGTGCATTCATATAACTGATGAAAAGGAATGAACCACTGATACACAGTGACATGAGTGTATTTTTAAAAACAGCAAAAGAGTACGTACTTCGTAATTCCATTTGTATGAAATTTAGAAATAGTCACAACTTATCTATGGTCTCAGAAATCAGAAGAGTGGCTGCCTCTGTTCTAGCGGTGGAAGAATTCGCTCCTGGAGGGTATGAGGGAACTGGGGATGGGGGGAATGGAAATGTCCAAACTCTTGGAGTGGAAGGCATACAGTTTGTCAAAATCCATCCAATTGCACACTGTGCATTTGAATTCACTTGAAATATGCCTATACATAGAAACATATTTAAATTCCAAACATAGCGAGCTCATCTAATTCAGTCAACTGGCTTGGGTCAGGCCCGGGAACATCAAGCTCCCGCCAGGACCCCCAGGCACAGGGGCTTCGTGCCTCCTTCAAAACGCTGGTCCAGACTCTTCAGGATGTTGCCACGAGCTGGAACATTGAACAACCACAGGTCCTTTCCCTGGAACTTGCCAATTTCCCATCGCTGACACTGAGGCCCTCTGGGGCATCGGAGACCGTGTGCGGGGCGGGCTCAGCTTTGCAGGCGGTGGGGAATTCCCGGCCCGGGGCATGAGTCAGCGCCCACCCCCGCGATCGGGTCGGCAGGACGCTCCCCATAAAGCGGCCCGCGCGCGGCTGGACGGCGCTCCCGCTGCCCCTGGGGCTGCGCCGCTGCTGCTGCTGCTGCGCCGCTGCAGTCCGTCAGTCCGTCTGTCCGTCCGGGCCGCCGACTGCCACGCGCCATGCAGCCCGCCGGACCCCGCGCGCTGTGGCTGCTGCCGCTGCTCCTACTTGGCCCCGCGCCGCGCTCCGCCAGCCCGGAGTCCCCAGGTGCGTCCCGCAGCCCCGGCCTGCAGCCCCGGCCCCGCCCCGCTCCCGGATCCTCCGAGCTGGCCTGACCCCCGCCTTCGCGCGCCTCCCTCCCTCCCTCCCTAGGAAGCCAGGCGGAGATCTGCCTGCTGCCCCCGGAGCCCGGGCCCTGCCAGGCCCCCGTGACCCGCTACTACTACGACAGGTACCGGCAGACCTGCCGGCCGTTCCGCTACGGGGGCTGCGGGGGCAACGCCAACCAGTTCGCCACCCCGGAGGCCTGCGACGACGCGTGCTGGATGATCGAGGGTAAGGCGCTGCAGGGAGCTTGGTGGGCGCCCCGGACCCCAGCCCGGCTTGGTTTGCTCCTTCCTCGAGTCCCAAGTGTTCAGCCCGCCTGGCTGGCCTCGTGTCCCCAAAGCAGTTGCAGGTCTGCCACCACCGCCACAGGCCTCTCACCCGACCTGCACCCTCCCCCAGGGCCTGCGATGCTCCTGGGGACTTTGGTTCACCCCAGAGCAGAGTAAGGGCAAGCGAACAGCGTGTTAGACACCACGTGAGTGCCTCTCTGTGTTTGCTGCTGCCCCCTAGAACACACCCTTTGCTTCTGTCAACAGTCCATCAGTCTGAAATACTTCCGTGGATTTTATCACTGAAAGGCGATTTAGTTCATTACGTAGCTTTGCTTTCGTCCCCTGTCCCGAGACCTCAGTTTGCCTTGAATTACTCTAGGGATAGTATAGAGATTCAGAATACTGTGTTTTATTTTACTTTTTAAAAGTATGTCTAGTCAAGGCTATCGAAGGGTTTTGCCATTTAAGGAACTGAGCCAGGAAGAGATGGATATTCATATGAATAAGCTCCCATCAACTTCAGATGTAGAAATAGAGAACAGAGACTCCACTGAATATGAAAGAAATATCACAGCTGAGTCAAATCGGGGTAACTCACCAGATTAATGGGCTATGTTGGGGGAATTTACTAATCTAGTGTTAGATACGAATGCTTTGCTCACACTCGTTTCTGAAACATCAGTTTTGAAAGTAAGGGTAAGAAGGCTGCTTCTGACTCACTTGATTTTATTGACCTTCTTTCCTTAGAGGTTCCCAAAATTTGCAGGTTCGAAGTCAATCAGAGTAAGTGTGGCAAGTCTAGTAAGGAGTATTTCTTCAATCTAAAGTCCATGAAATGTGAAAAATTCCTATCTGGTGGATGTTCCTATAGCGCAAACCGGTTCCCTGACGAAGCTTCTTGTATGAACTTCTGTGCATCAAAGAAAAGTAAGGACTATTTTTATGTTATTTCGATTTTATTTTTCTATTAAGATTTTTGTGTGAAAAAAATAGTTCGGAGTTGAGGGATGTAGCTCAGTGGGAGGAGCCTAGCATACATAAAGCTCTAAATTAAATCCTCAGTGCTTCAAAAAGAAATCAATAGTTTGATGGGAAATTGGAATGGTTTGTATTTTCTAGAGTTCATACATAATGTGATATTAATCTTAACTCTATCACCCTATGAGGGAATATTTTGTCCCATTTTTACACATAAAGCTATAAATTAGAGGTTAATGACTTCCCAAGTTCTCAGGGCTGGAAAATGGCATTGCTATTTTTCAAATTTTGCTGTCTTTGATGTGTCGTTTCCTTAGAACTAGAGGTTGAGCATACCAAATCTGAAAATCTAAAATTGGAAACTCTCCAAAATCTGAGAATGATTGCGTGCCAACAGGGTACTACAAGTAAAACTCTTCACACTTGACCTCATAAATGTAAACACACTAAAACTATTTTTTAAAATTACCTTCAGTCTATGTGTATGAGATATGCATGAAACAAATTAATTTTTTGCTTAGATTTAATGTCCAGTCCCCAGGATACCTCATTATTTGTATGCAGATATTCCAAAATTTGAAATCTGAAATCCAAACCGTTTTTGACTCCAAGTACTCTAAAAAGGGATACTCAACCTGTATTTCTGATCTTCTTAATTTATATATAAAATTACTGTATTCATTAATGAATGTCTTGACCTCAAGTTTGTGTGGAATCGGTTTTGTATATGAGATAGTGAAATATATACAGACTTAAGAATTTAATTAGATTTTATAATTTTTAGTAATTGCAAATTATAGGATAATAATATCTTTATCCTATAGCATCCCTGATTTTGACATGATAGATTACTTAGGCAGTATTTAATGTTTGTGGAGAGAGATGATACATACATCTCCTCCGGATATATCGGAAGCACATAGATTTAAAAATATTTCAATAAACCATAAAGTTTTGCTTTTGAAGAGACTTTGATTAAGCTGTGTAGCTATATTGTTAAATGTGCAAAATCTTCAATCAATGGGGAAATGGTTATTGATATTAAGTTGTTTGCGTAGTTGTAAAAGTTCCAGTAGTTGGACTTAGGAATGACGCGTGTTCTTGATTAACAATGGGAGAAGAGCTAATGAAACCATTTAACATAAAATTATCAACACAAGGAAGTTTACTAAATTACATATGCATTTTCCCTTGAAGCTTAGCTCAGTTTTACATGACCATGTCTGATTTAGGGTGTTAAATGCTTTCATGTTGAAAAGTTAAAAGACATAGCTCCAGAAGATATTTGACCTGATTTATAAAAATTTAGAATTACCAAGATATAGCATGTAAGCTTACCTACAGTTTGAGGCACACCATCTTAAATGGTGTTGGATTCAGAATGTGATTTTTTATGGGATTAGATTTCTTCAGGTACTTCAGTAATCATCATCACTTATTAAATTTTGTATCATAGCATTTCTAATTTTATTTTCTTTTTCATAAAGTGCCATCATTTTGCTATAGTCCAAAAGACGAAGGATTGTGCTTTGCTAATGAGACTCGCTATTATTTTAATATGAGACATAAAGCTTGTAAGACCTTCACCTACACTGGTTGTGGAGGAAATGACAATAATTTCTCCGACTTGAAGGATTGTCAACGGGTCTGTGAAAAAGGTAGTGAAGGTTTCCTTATTCCATTTTTAAATAAATTTTAACAATGACTAATAAACAAGACTTTATTTTAGGTATCTATTTTACTAATCACAAATTTCCATTTCTAGACTAACACTACAAAAATAGCTCTTACGTACTGATCTGTCTTGTCAAATGCTTGTATGGTCTAGATACAGTGGATAAAAGCTAGAACCTTATTTAAAGGTAGAACGTTATCAACTGAGTGTATACTAAGTCAACTGACTTCATAGTCAGAAAAATAAGATCTGCTAAGCACATTGGAAAGGTGATTTAAACTGAGCCTACAGATTGGGAACATAAAATATTGATTGTTATTTTGTTGACTTTAGCCTACAAAAGAGGAAAAAGGAAGACAAAAGTACCTCCCTTTGCTATTAGAAGGCCAAAAACTTGGAAGAAGGTATTTTAAGAAATTTCTTCTATGTCATCTTGTGAACACTTACTGCCTGAATGGATGTATCTGAAGAATAATATGGTACCATGGGAAAACAAATCATTGAAGATTTATTTACCAGTTTTTTATCGATATGTCACTTTTTCACCTGTGTCTATTTTATTTATAACTAACTCATATTCAAATGTGAACTTCTACTTTTTATTTGCCGTTCAGTTGTTTATGAGATTGAATTGTTGCGGTGTATAGGATATAAAAGAAAATGTGACTCACTCAGTTCCTGTACTTGCTAGTCCTTATTTCAGGAGATAATCATAACTGAAATATTATTAGACAATTATGTACTTTTACCATACATGAGCATAAACAAAACTGGCAGATATATGTCATTATGAATTTAAAGGTTGAATTATATTTTTGGCCCAAGAAACAAAGTTTCAGACTCACTAGCATTTTGAAAAAATAATCCAATATGTAGATCTACTAGTGGTACTTCCAATTCTATTGTGTCACATTACAGTGTAATGAGTAAGAAGATTTATTTAAAATATAATAAAATATTTTGACTGAATTAAAAAGCCAATTTATCAAACTCGAAAATGTCCTCAGATTAAAAAGATTATATCTATACCTATATATTTTTCCAAAGCAATCTATTGTTACATGCATATGTTTACACATATGGAAGGATGATTTTTAGAAGTTCTTGCATTATGCACCTTTAATCCCAGCACTCGGGAGGCTGAGGTAGGAGGCGCGTTGTGAGTTTGAGGCCGGCTTGGGCTACAACGTGAGCGCAAGGCCGGCCTGAGCTACATACTGCGACCCTGCCTCAAAAAGCTAAGGCTGGGCATTTGGCTCTGTGACTTAAGTTCCTGTCTGGCAGGTGTGAGGCTGTGAGTTCAATCTCCGGTGCTGAAAAAAAAAAAAAAAAAGCAGTTCTTGCATTATTTAGCAAGACAAAATGAGTTGGAAAGCAACACAGTTATTAAAATTTATTATTAGGACCATTATAAATTATAAAAAGGTCCATTACAGTGAGATAGTTTTTTTCTTTCTTTCTTTGCAATAGATTTTTAAAATTTCCTATATTTACTTTACAAAATTTGCCTCTTACTTAGCAAAAATGAGAAGTATATTTGCCCTTTGCTTAAGCAATATCTCACCCATAGTTATTTTGACAAATAGATTTATGCTTGAGAACATTGTTTGATTCTGAAAACTGATAACAAACCAACTGTTCAACAATAAAAGATTGGTTGAAGAAATTATTGATGAAGAATGAGCAAATTATGTATACATTAATATCATCTGATCTTAAGAATACATTAAAAAAAAGAGCACATAAAAAAGATCCAGAACAACATGAACAATATACCACAACATCATCATCACAAGAGATATGAAAGTATTAAAAATTGTTTCTTAGAGTCAGATGTCGTGGTGCTCAGCTATAATCCTAGCACTCAGAAGGTTGACAAAGAAGGATTCCAAGTTTAAGATGATCATGGGCTACACAGTGAGTGCAAGGCCAGGAAGAACTACCTAGCAAGACTTTGAGAACAAAACAAAACAGACCACCAACAAATAGGTTACCTACAGTTGGAGACAGTGAAGAGAAAAGAAGGCAGGTATGAGATAAATTTATGTGAATGCTCCTTCTTGTTTTGAACTTGTACCATGTAAATATTTCATATTATTTGAAATAAAAATAAATAAAAAGACCTTCTTTAAACATTGAAAATAATCCAAAACAATCAAATCCAACTTATTATCGAATAGTGTCCTAATTACTCAAAAGATGTGTATTTATCCTTAGTGTCTTTCAAAATCAGTATTTTGATCATATGTCTTTTGAGTATATAATCTAAGACTCAAATTTTTGAATAAATCTGTAAAATCATTGAATATGTAGTGCTATTAGTAAAATTGCTGTTGGTGTTTGAACCTACTATATATATATATATATATATATGTATATATATATATATATAATACCTACCCTATATTCTATCAAAAAAACAAGTACTTGCATGTCTTTGGATGTCGAGTTCCAATTTGAAGAGAAAAAATACACAAGTATAAAATTAAGAAACTAAAAACACTTAAATTGGAATTAGAAGTACTAGTAGGGACATGTAGCTTATTTTCTTTCAAAAAATATGACTTTCCATCCTTCCATTGAAAAGTCCTAAAAGTAATGAGAACTCAGTAGCAGAAAGTGTGCCTACCATTCAGATTTCAATGTCTCAATATACCACACTAAAATGAACCTGTGCTCTTAAGAGAAATCTCTAAATCTAGGTCTGGGGCAAGAAATAGATCAAATGAGCCTCAGCCATTGTATCCTAGAAATCAAAGATGCCATAAAAGGCTAATGAATCTGATCACAAAAAAGAAGAACATAGCATTAAGTAGCTCTAAAATAACATGAACAACAAAACAAATAATAGCTTCAATATACATAGGTACAAATAAGAGAAAAACCTACACAACATTCATAGTTACATCCGATATTATTTGTTTTCTAATTTCCAGAAAAAAATACTTGACATTCACAATTTAAAAGAGGGGAGGTTTATGTGGCTTACAGTTTCCAGTGAGTTCAGTTATGAATGGGACAACAGGGCATGGTGGAGGAAATCTTACTCCATGGCAGGCAGGAAGCAGAGAGGAGAGGGCAGGGATGAAGCAGCAAAGAGCAGGAGGGAAAAAGTAAGAGAGGGAGGGAGAGAGGAGGGAATGTTACATCCCCAGTGATGCACTTCATCCAACCAGCCCCTACCTCTAACAGTACATTCAGCTATTAACTCATCAGTGGACTAATTCACTGATGAGCATAGTACCTCCATGAGCCAATAACCTTTCAAAAGCCCCATCTATGAATACATGAGACTTTTTGAGGGTATTTTAGATTTAAATCATAACATCCCACCCCTGGACCCCAAAAGACTCTTGGCCATCTCATTGTGCAAAATACATTTAGTCCATCTCTAAGTTCTAACAATTGCAGCATTGCTAAAATTCCACTCCAACATCTCCTCTGAGATTCAAAGCAAATTCTTAGATGTGAATCCCTGTAAAAATCAAAAAGAAAGTTAAATATTTGCTATTAGAGACCCTTTTCATGCTGCCAGTTAATGGAGACCCCTGCAGTAGGTTTCAGTCTCCTGCCAAGTGTTATGACATATGGCAGGAAAAAAAGAGCAAGAGACAGACAAGTTAGGGGTACAGACAGGGATCTGGGATGATTAGCTGTTTGCTATGAACAAAAGGCCATGAGACACCCAGACTCTTGGTATTTATTTGTTACATCTGAGCCAAGGACGATGAATGAAGGACAGTGGGTATTTCTGGGAAAAGTAATAGCGACTGTGGTGGGCTAGGAAGATCAAAGCTTTCTTACAGGGACTAGATGGGGGCAATGAGGAAACTGTAGTTTCTCCAGATGCCTATTGTCCCCAGCAGGTCTTGTCTTGCCTTGTGAGCAGCACAGCAGTCATTAGCCCGAAGACTTTCAGCTGTGACAAGAGTGGGCGAGTTTCTGCATTCAAATCTAGCTCAAGGGAGGACAAGAACAAGCATGGACATCCCCTTTGCCTCAATTTATAGTTCGTGGTCCCAACAACTTACAACATATAATGGCACAGGGTAAACATTCTCATTCTGGAAGAAAGGAGTAGGAAGATAGAAAGGAATCAGTTTAAATCAAGAATGAAACCCAACAGGCCAAACATTAAATCCTGTAGCAACCCAAAGAAGGCTGTGGCCAGATGTGAACTTTAAAGGTCTTGGGCAGCCCTGCTTCTATGACCTAACTGGTTGCAACCTACATGACCTCTTTGTCCGGATGGCTCTGCTTGTTGTTTCCTGGCATCTTTAACTTTCTGGGGTCATTTTTGGCTTCAGTCTCACAGCTTCCCATATCACTGTTTCAAAGACACATTTCCTGGCTTCCTAGACCTTCCTTTGAAATCTGGGTGAATGCCTCCATAACCCTATAGCTCTTGCATTCTGCATGCCTGAAAAATCAACACCACATGGATGATGCCATTGTCTGTCAACAGCTTAAGCAGTAGCCTGGCCCCCTTGGACCATGACTCTAGCAGCCTCAGAGTGCTTGGATGAGTAAGTTTGCGGGAACACTTCCCTAGGAAGTGAGAAATGTACCCTGGGGCTCTGTTAGCAAAGTTCTGTTCTCTTAGGAGTTTATCCTCTTACACCTTGAGCCTATCATGTGTGGTCTGTGCATTTTTTGAATGCCTGCAGGGCAAGTATTCTATTATCCTGATGCAGAGTACTTGGCTTCATTTTAATGCTAATCTTGTCAGGAATCTGTAGAGCCCTATGGCTCTAAATTTGTAGAATATTCTTGTGTGGTGAAACTACAAATTTTCCACCTCTTTTGGAGCTACTATTTGTTCTTGATTCTCCTTATAAATCTGGTTAAAAGCAACCAACAATACCCAACCACAGCCTGAATGTTATACTTCCTTACAATTTCCTCCACTGTATTGTTTAGTCTACCACCTTTAAATTCACCTCATACAAAGTATTAGGTCAAGGACAAAACATAAATTCTTTGCTGGAATGAAACACGTATGGCTTCTAGTCCAGTTTTCAACACAGTCTTCATTTCCATATGGAACCTAGGCTTTATTGTCTGCTCTACAATCAACACTCGTCTTCCGAGCTCAATCCAGAATCGCCCAACAAGTTAGTGTAACAGCATTCCAGACCTTTCTAAACTTCTTCAAAACAGTGGCAAAGGCTTATAAGCTATATGGCCAGGCACAGACACAGCAATGTCTCCCCCATTTCTCTGGTACCAACTTTCTGTACTAATTACTTCTCTATCTCTGGGACAAATACTTATAGTGATACTGTCGGGGTGTTACAATGTAAATTTAATAAATACTATGATAGCTGGACTAGATAGGTAAAAGCCATCTGGTGTCTTACCCAACAGCCAAAATTTAAAAGAGAACTATATTTGGCTCAATAGGCTCAGTCCATGGTCAGCTGGCTCCAAGGCAAAAACAACATGGCAGGAAGACATGGCAAGTAAAAACTGGCTACCAAATGGAAGCCAGGATGCAGAAATAGGATGAGGGGCAGGAACAAAAATATATCCTTCCAGATCTTGCTTCCAGTGATGTGCCTCCTCCAACCAGGCTCCTACTCCTAACAGCACAATCAGCTATGAACGTATTGATGGACAAATTCACTGGTGAGCATAGCATCCCCACAATATAATGACTTTTCAAAAGCCCCACCTGTGAATACATGAGACTTGGCGGGGGGTAGAAGACCATAAGACACACACACACACACACACACACACACACACACACATACACACACATGCATGCACGCACACACAGAGTTGCTGACATAAGCACTCACGTGAGCACACACATATAAACCTTCCATTTTTTTGGTTTTAATGGCATTATCTCATGACTTTGAAAAATGACTAATTCACAGAAAGAATAAAGCATTTATTCTTTTCTTTTGGTGTTTCCTTCAAAATCTGTACCACTGAGAAGCTAAACAGTATATTAGAAAAAATTATGCATAGAGAATTCCACTTACTCCATGTGTTAAAATGTTAAACAGTGCCTTCAGTGAAAGTATGTATCTGGGTTATAATCTGTAGGTGCTAAAGTATTGCATAACAGGTTGGTGGGGTACAGAATATTATGAGTATCATGCTAGTATCACTGAACTAATAAATAATTTTAACATCCATAAATGTGTGACAGTCGACATTATTCAACTCCAGTTATGGTGCAATAAGAAGTGCACACCCTTTTGTGAAACATCCTCAAAGGTACATCTACAGTTTTTAAACCTCTAGAGCTTATGTTCATGTTTCCAGATTATAAACAACTATTGACGATGCAGGAGCAAAGCATAAGAAGCAAGGGAAATAACTTACCAAACCCACAATGTGGTATGCAGGAAAAGTATTCTGGTTTTCCAAGGCAGTTAAATGGATTCTGAAAGGTAAGGGAAAGTAAGTACTTCTATGGAATATGTAACTTAAAAAAACAGCATGCCATTGAAAAGTTTGCTGATGAATAAGGCCTATGGTTATTGAAAACTGTTTTTGGTGGTTTTTCAAATGATTACAGAATAGGAATCTTGTGTGAGCTCTGAGGTTGTAGACTGAGTGATGTCATGCCTTGGGGAATTCTGGGGATCCTCTAAAGTCTCCAAAGTGAATTTTAACTTGCTATTTGCTAATTGTAGCCCTCTTTCAGACCAAGCCATCAGAAATCATGGGTCCAATTCAGCCTATGTTCTTACTTCTCTGTAAAGCATTAATGGGAAGTAGATCCTTCACATAGAGCTGCTTTAATGCCCCAGACCACTGCCATTTCATTAAACATATATCAAATTTTACACTGTACCCATGTATATATATATATATATATATATACACACACACACATATATATATATACACACACATACATACATACATAAAGTTATTGTTTGTCGGTTAAAAAATAAAATGAAAAAGTAAGATTATTTTAAACTAGGGAAAACAGAAATATTTAATATGGTCAAAGGACATGCTGCTGTCAAAAGGAAATTCCTTCTGACCACAGCCCGCGAGAAGACGACTCATGACTGTGGTTTCACCAGGCAGCCTGATTAGAAGGAATGTCTCATTCTGTTATACAAAAAGACCAAAAAAGAAGAATGGGTGGCTTTTATTTTGAAAAAAAAAATTGTTCTGTATCACAGCTCATGTCTCCTCTACACATACACATTGTCACAGCATTCAAACATGGAAACTGCAGTGCACCTTCCAAGGTCATGATTTCCCTGACTATACATCCTGACTCCTGCACCAAGTCTTATAGGCATTTAGCTAACAGTGTATCCAATAAGGGAATATCCCATAAAGAGTTTGTTCCAGTATGGCTTAGGGGTTTAGAAGTTCCAGCTGTAGTGCAATTGGAAATAAGTTTCTAGAATGATTCCAGGGAATGGACCTAATACAATGTCATTAGAAGGCTATCTATTGATCCCACTTTGGGCTTCTTGAAATCAATTATGACAGTAACAACTCATCTTTACTAACTTTATGTTCTAGAAAAACATAGGTCTTTTGAAAAAAAATGGAAACATGGAAAATGTAGAGTTGCAGCTTTAAAACATTTATAGATTGTTACATACCCAGACCTAAATGGAGATGAGCAAACAGAAGGAGCAGAATTATCCAAAATCATTTTTTTCCGTCCAACCACATAGTCAATTATTTATCCACTATATGTATTGCAATCTATTCTAACTTCCCTTGTCTTATGCTAGGAAAATTAAAATATTCCCCAATTTTCCTTCCTGCCTATGTGTATTCCATATGCAATCATCCATACTGTTGCCAGGATATTATTTCTTAAAAAGCAAACAAACAAACAAACAAACAAAAGCTAACCAAGTTACTCAATCACTTCCAACTCCATAATGATTTCTATTAAGTCTTTATGTTGGGTTCCAAGCATCCAGTATGTCACCAAGACTTTTTATGACTGGACCATGACCTCTCACTCTATGTTCATTTCCATTATTCCAACATCAGCTGTAACCCACAATTCAGTGGCACTAAATTAGCTACAATTCCCAAAGCCTGGTCTACCATTTTACATTCTACAGTGTGATTCTCAAGTGCATAAGAACCACATGAGGAGAGAGTGCACTGTAGACACCTGTTCCCTGTATCTGGGGGTTTTGATTCAGTGGGCTTGAGGCGCACTCAAAGACATACATTATAAAAGTGAAGATCACTGTGTCATATTTTCAGGAACGCTGTTTTGCACACTAAAATAAGTGTTTTTTTTTCTCCTTTGAAAAAATATTCTCTCTCTTTGCAAATATTTGAGAAGGCAAACCTTCTCCTTGTTAAAGCATTCTTGACCTCTTCAAGTTGTTTTAGTCATTTATCATCTGTGCCAGGCTAAATCCAAATTCCTATTTGCACTAACACAGTATTTAACTGTTTTCCTAGAAGCTTCTCTGTTAAGGTATCTAACTTGTTCATGTAAAACTAATAGGCTATTTTAAAATTTTATATATATTACTATACCTAGTTTGTACTTTATAGAAAATAAAGTAAAATGTAAGGCCCAAAATGAAAACAATCCAGAATTTCATCACTAAGTGATGAGTAACCACACTGCAGTTTTCTTGAGGTGAAAATGGCTTAGTCAAGCCATAAGTGTCTTAATGCTCTCATTAGATACTGACAATCTCTACAACAGTTATAGCAGTTTATCCTTGCCTAAGAATATATGAAAACTTCAGTCACAATGAGGTTTAATTAAAAAATACATCACTTCTTTGATGATAAAATGGTATTTTATCATTAACTTAATTGATGTTTCCAAAATTATCACAAAATTTAAACTTCTTTTAGTATAAATTTAAAGTGTACAGCATATTGTTTTAATATGCATATCCATGACAAAATGACTACTACAGGTAAACAGCTTAACATATTTATTGCCTTTTATAGTCATTTTTTTTTCTGGCAAGAGCACCTAAAATCAACTCTCCTCATGAAATGTTAATACACAATATGATTCACTGTGGTCCTCCTGCTCTATATTAGAACTGCAGGCTTATTGCATGACTACAAGTGTACACCCTCTGAGTTACAGCTCCCGTTCCCTCATCCTCTCTGCCCCAGGTAACCACTGTTGGAACTTTCTGTTTTTATGTATTAGGCTCCTCCCCCCAAATTTCACACGTGAATTAGATCATGTAGTAGTTTTCTTTCTGTATCTTCCTTATTTCATTGTACACAATACCCTCAGGACAGCCCATGTTGCTACACGTAGCAGGAACTCCTTTTATAAGACAGATGGGTTTAAGGAACTGGCTCACAGGATTGTAAGACTGGGAAGTCTGAAGTCTGAAATGTGTAGAGTGAACCAGTAGGCTGGAGAGACAAAGGAGTTGATTACAGTCTCAAAGCAGAATTTGTTCTTTTCCTAGACATCTTGTGATTTTTTCCTACAAATTTATTTATTTTTAATTCAAAACAGATGATACTTATATCAACAATAAAGACCTTGACATATCCAAAGAAATGGAAATCCTGCAAAGTGAACTCTCACACCATATTGGAGTGAAACCAGAAAGCAAAAGCAGAAACACACTTAGTATACAATAAATTTTTCTCCCTCTATTTTCACCTGTCAACTTCTTCATGTATGGGAAATCATATAATGTTTAAGCTTGTGTGTCTGATTTACTTTATTTAACATAGCAACTTTTTGCATACCTGTTGGCTATTTTTACCTCTTCTTTAGAAAAATGTGTATCCAGGTCTTTTGCTTATTCAGTTTTGGCTATTGAGTTATATGAGCTCCTTATATATTTTGGATATTACCTCCTATCAAACATATGATTTGCAAATACTTTCCACCAAACTGTCAGATGTCTTTTCACGCATTGATGACTTCTTCTGTTGCACAGAAGCTTCTTAAGTTGATGTAGCTCCACTTGTTTATTTTTGCTTTTGTTGCTTAAAATTTTGCTGTTTAGTGAAGAAATCATTGCTGAGGCCAATATGAAGATCTTTTTCTCTGTTTTTCCTAGGAACGTTGAGATTTCAGGTCTTATGTCTATGTCTTCAATTTATTCTGAGTAGGGTCCAATTTCATTCTTTTGCAGAAGATAATCATTTTCCCAATTCCCTTTGTTGAAGAAACTGTACTTTCTTCATCATATCGTTTTGGTTGCCTTCATCAGAAATTAGTTGACTTAATGTAACTTGAATCTTTTTCTGATTACTATTACTTTATAGTATAATTTAAAATCAGGATGTTTGATGCCTCCAATTTTATTTTTCTCTCTGAAGATTTGTTTGTCTATTTGAAGATTTGTTTATCTATTTGAGGCCTTTTGAAACTCTATATGAATTTTAGAATTGATCTATTTCTGTGAAATAGATTTTGATAGAGATGGCAATAAGTTTGCATATCACTTCAGATATAGTGAACATTTTAGTAATATTAAGTATCTGGTCTAACATCGTAAGATATATTTCCATGTATTTGCATCTACTTTGATTTGTTTCATCAGTATTTTATAATTTTCAGTATGCAAAGCTTCAACTTCATTGGCTAAATTTATTGTGAAATATTTAAATTTTATCAGACAATTGGTCAATTTTATCCTTCCTCTTTTCTTTTCTGTAACTTAAGATTTTTCTTTTCAACTACTAAGGGACTTAAGTAAAATGTCATATAGTTAAAGTGGTGTATTTTAAGCTCATAGCAACCTATTTTCCCTTGCATATAAGAACTCTGCATTTCGACCTCTTTTCTTTTCTCATTATATGCCATTGATGTTGTGATTTATAATGATTCATTAATGCTATCTAGCTATAGTTGTTTTAAATACATTTACCTTTTGATTTTTCTAGTAGAATGACAATAGGTTTACTAACCACTGCTATACTAATAAAATATATTATCTTTATATATTTACTTTTACAAATGTATACAAATTGATCAAAAGACAATACATTATATTGCAGAATGATTTGTATTTCACTGAATCAAAACATCGATTTTTTTACCAAAAATTTTGTTCTATTTTCTGATGTCCTCTTCAATTTCTTTTTGCAGAATGCTTTATTTTTCATTATAGAGATCTTTTGCTTCCTTGAGTAGGTCCATTCCTAGGTGTATAATTTTGTTTTTGAGGCTACTATGATGGGATTATTTTCCTGATTTCCTTTCTGATGAATTCATTGTTGGTGTACAGAAATGCCACTGAATTTTGAATATTGATTTTGTATCCTGCTACTTTTGTAAACTTGTTCATTCTTTCTAGGAGTCTTTTGGTGGAAATTTTGGGTTTTAAAAATGGTGGTATATCTGAAGGTACATAAACATATTTGACAACGATCAGTATCCAGTCATGAGACAAGTTCTCAACAAATCAGATTCAGAAGGAAATGTACTCAATATAATAAAATCCTTTATGAATAGTCCACAGCTAATGTAGTGGTCAATGGAGAACACAGAAAAGCTTTCCTAAATACATGACACAGGGCAAAGATTCCTATCCTTTTCTTTTCAAATTACTTGAAGTGCTAGCAGATGCAATCAGGCAAGTAAAAGACAAAGGCATCCACATCAGAAAAGAAGATGTAGCATTATCCTTGTTTGCAGATAGCATGATCCTATAATTAGAAAACCCTAAAGACTCTACAAAAGTTAGACTTAACAAATGAATTCAGTGAAGTAGCAAGATACAAAATCAACACACAGAAGTCAGTTACAGTTTTTACACCAATAACAATCTGTCATTCAAGATGATCATATAACTTCATGAAATCTTTATTTAGAAGTATGTAAAAGCTCTCCTAATATGAAATCATCTTTGTATTCAAACATGTTCCTTATGATTTTAATATATGATGTCAGATCTGGTTGATTATATTTTTAAAACTTACTCATTTTCATTAGTACAAGTTTGCAGTATGTAATGATCATATTAGTTCTCTAGATGTAAGTTATGTATGATTTTAGTACATCTTCTTGTGTATTTGTATAGTGTTTGGAATATATATGGAAAGATTCCTATATATTTAGATATATATACACACATATATCCCTATTTTCCTAGGGAAATTTAAAGTCATAAGAACTGTGTTAAAATTAAAATAATCTTTGAAGTTGTAGAGATCATGGGTCAATTTTCTTTTTCTTTTAAAAAATTCCAATCTTGTTTTATATTCATAGCTCTTAATATGTATAAAATAGGAATTGAATGTTGACGCTGTCTTCAGAGCCTAAAGTCCTTAACCCAGGCATATATTTGCAACCTTATCTTACCTAGTATTTGTTGCTAAATTCAGCAAAGATACAAATTGATATGGTTCTGAAATAGAGTTTTGCAATAGAGTTCAGCGGCTCCCCTCTGAGACAGAAATGGATGCTAATCTTGTGTTAATCTCCTATCTTTTGCTTAGTTGGGTCTTTTGATATTTGATACTGAAGACATTTGCCCTCCATTCTTAACCACTCTCTCCTGGAAATTTTTCATTGAAATCAGAGTGCTGTAATTCTTATGACAAGTTGATACTGTTTTAGAAGTTTAAGTGAAATAAACCAAACATACAAGCCTAAATATTGGATAGTTTCTCATACAGGAGAAACCCAAAGTATGAATAAAAGAGCAAAATAAAAGACAGATAATAGGAAAAATCCAGGTAGAACTTCTGCAAAAGAGAAGGGAACAAAGAGAAAGAAGAAGGAGGGAGGGAGGGGAGAGATAAAGAAGGAAATATAATAATAAAAAAAGATATGTTATGGGCATGTACAAACAAATGTAATAATTATGGAATAATATACTGCAAGCATGTACCAATTTTTTTAAATTAAAAATTTAATAATTTAGTGTAACTTTATTTTTACTTGTAAAGTACATTTTGTTTTAACACACAGAAGCTGCTCATTCATAGTTGTTAATCCACATAGAAAACAGAAACAGATCGACCAAGCAGGTGTCGGTCAGGAGTGGACCCACTGGAGGCATTGGGGGAGGGCGGCAGCTGCAGGGTGAGGTTGGTGCAGAGGACGCCCCCGCGGGCCAGCGGCGTCAGGCGCTGGGGGCCTCAGGGCAACGCTGGCCACAGCCCAGGCACGCAGGGTGATGCTGTGGAAGGCGGAGCAGATGACCACAGCCAGGGTGGCGCTGTGGTGCCTGACCTCTCTCCAGGAGGAGCACCTGGCCAGGGTACCTGAATGTGCAGCTGGTAGATTCCGTGGCGGTGGACACGCAGCTGCCCGTCGTCCAGCGCTGGTCCGTGCAGGAAAGAGCATCCCATGGATGGGTCCCCCTGCCAGTGTACCCTGGGGTCCCGCCTGGGACCTGTGAGATTCAGTTGCAGCTCAGCCGCTGCCCTTAGGTACCCTGTTCGTGTTCTCTAAAATTGAAGAATGAATTTTAGGAACAATGGAGGTTAAGAACAGAATATTTTTTATTGAGAGAAAGAAAGCTACTGTTTGAGAGACAGAAGGGGTCCTGAGTGGGTTGCTCTCAGCCCTTTTTCAATTCTTGAGTTTATTAGAGGTACATTAATGGTGGTATATCATCAACAAATTATTACATACTAAAAAAGACATGTTTCAGATATAGTCTAAAATTTTAAGTGAAAAAGCAAAACAATCTACCACTTTTAACAATTTTGTCATCTATAATAAAATATTAATTTTAAAACTCAACTGTTACATGTAAATGTTACTTCTCATAACTAATAATCAAGAAGATTCTAATCTCAAGATTAACAATTATGGAGACAATTGTCTTTAAAAATCAAGATTTTTCAAAATGATTAGGTACATAGTGTTAACACTAAACACACATGTAACTATGAAAAGCCAGGTATTTGCCCTTCTTAAAAAATGGATCATAGACACGGTTAAGTTTTTACTTTCTTTTCCTAGGATTCATATTAACTTTTGCAAAATAATATCACAGTGTTGTATTTCTCTTTAAAAGTAATTTCTTAACTGTGTTGTTATTTGCAAATGAATCATTACCTGTATTATAAGAAATTTGGCAGCATTGTAAATGATGCAGAAGATAGCTCTTTTTCATCAAAATATATTCTGATTATTTTCTAGTTCCCACCAGGAAATCTGAAAGAAGATCAAGTACCAATATATGAGAATTCTTGTGTTTCACTTGGATTGTTTAAGATTAATCAAAACTGAGACTTCAGCACAAATGACAAACAGCTCTAGACTTTCTAGATATCTCTGACTTTAGAGTCAGGGAGAACCCCCATCTCTCTGCCCATGGCCCCTGTTTTTATGAAACAGGATGCATTACCAGACAATTGTCCTCAACACTGGTTTTGCTCAGCAATCATTCCAGACTAATTTATCCTTCAAAATATTGTAGGTGCACAGTGACCCCATATCCTACTTGGCATGTTGGAGGTACAATACATGTGTGTCATTCTGATATATCCAGGCCCACTCAGCTCACTTACAGCCACTTGCTTCTGAGGTGTTTTCTTACAGGTACTGTGTCTGAAAGAATCAGCTATGCTTTGATCACAACACCTACAACGCCTGTTCTTTTGTTATGCTTAACAATTTCCTAAGATCCCACACCTGATTTGTTAAGCTCCATGGACATAAAAGACTGATGGAACTCTCTTTCCCTGCAATGGGTCTAGGTCCAATCTTGTAAGGTTGTTTACTATAAATCCATGCATAATACTCCTTTTAAAGGAGTAAATACCTGAATACCTACCTGTAGAATTATTTAT
Source organism: Dasyprocta punctata (assembly GCA_004363535.1). Lineage (NCBI taxonomy): Eukaryota > Metazoa > Chordata > Mammalia > Rodentia > Dasyproctidae > Dasyprocta > Dasyprocta punctata. The sequence continues at coordinate 13,642 of RJWM01006183.1, read as the reverse complement.
TTTATAATTTCTTTTATAAGAATCACTTTAGCCATTCTTCAAATGTCGGTCTGCAACCAAAAATATTCTTTTAGTCTTACTTTATCTGATATGTTATTGTTCTTCAATTCCTGAAGAGTAATTTTGCTAGATATAGAATATGCAGCTGAAAACTTACCTTTCAGCACTTGGAAAATATTCCACTTGCTTTTGGCCTCCATGGTTTTGCGTAAGAAGTCCTTTGTCACACAAACTTATGTTTCCCATAGACAACATATCCTTTTACTCCAGCTGTTTTCATCATAGGCATTTTCTCTCTTCAGTGTTCAGAGTTTAACAATGATAGTGTGGATTTCTCTGACTTTGCTCTTTTGGAGCTGGACTGATTAACTTCTTTATCTTGTTCCAATTTGGGAGCTTTCAGCTGTTATTTTTATCAGCTATTTCTCTCAGTCCTACTCTCTTCCTGCTTTCCTTTTGAGATTTAAATAGAAGATGTATTTTTTGTTATGAACTGAAATGTATGTAGATGTTGAATTTTTTTGGTCTATTTTCTTGGTGTTTTTCAGAGTGGATGAGTTCTATTAGTTGGTCCTCAAGTTTACTAGTTCTGTACTCTGTTATCTCTGTTGCACTATTGAATCATTCAGTGAATTGTTTGTTTCTATTGTTGTATACTTTAGTTCTGTAATTTCCCTATAAGTTATTGATGGCTGACAGATCAAATTTCCTTCTTAGTAGAGTGAAGCTGACCTGATGTCAAGAGAATTTCTATTAAATCCCACAAAAAAAAAAACTTATATGGTTTCCTTCTATAATCTCCTTGGAGATTAGGAAATAAGGGGTCTCATTTTGTCTCCTTTTGCATAGAGGGATGGAATTTTTTGTTGTTATATTCCTCTGTTATTTAGCTCCTATACAGCTTTGCTTCTTCCACCACCTTTAAGAACTTTCTTTTAGTTGCCTTTTATGTCATTCCCAGGAATTATATTTATACCTACATGAAAGGAGCAGGAAGAAATGGGTCTATGCCATCTTTTCTGAAGTCTTAGTCTCCTTTATTTACCTTTACTTTATCACAGACGTCCCTTGACATTGTACCTTAAATAATCAGCTGTCAGTCCAGCTGCAACTAGTAAATTTAGATGTATTCCATGAAAACTTTGTGATTTCTATTTTTCTCTGTAGATTTTAAATGTGTGCCATAAGGCATAGTAAATTGTTGGCAATCAATAACTATTCTTTGAATGAAGGAATAAATGAATTTCCAGGAAGAAATCACATCTTTGGGTGGTAATTGTCTTACAAGTGGACAAATATTTCATCCTTGGAAATGAAAAATAAAAAGCCAAAGTTAACTTGTGTCAGAATTGTTTCTTGCTTATTCACTATAGTTATGGTTTTAAGCAAGAACTACCCAGTGCGGCTTCCTCTACCTCCCGTGTCTACATTCCTCCGAGAAACTGATCAATCTCAGGCCATGCAGGCTTGTTCAGATAGCAGTTGGTCCCTGTGGAACTTATAAATCAACTATCTGTGTGTTATTTTTTCTTCCAGAGAAAAGTCAGACAGATAAAATGCTAAGTTCGTGCCTTTCAATCACACAGAGTGAGAAGGAAGTTCAGTTTAAATTCTATGGGAGTCCCAGTCTACTGCTTTCAAAATAAAGTTGTCAAGGGAAAAGGAGTTATTTTTTGGCTTTCCTTATTAAAATTTTTCCTGGATTATGAATAGAGAATGTTACAAATAGATACTTCAACTTTCCATATAACCTACAAAGCTACATTTGTTAGGGGAAAAATCAACTGTCCTTCTTCAGAATAATTTAAAGTTTCTTCCAGTACTAAAAGAAAAAAACACTAAGTTTTCCTCTTGACAAAACACGTTCTGAGGTAAGACATATGCATTGCTAATAGTGCAATAGTGTAATCACCTGGGATCAGTTTGCTTGGCCTGCAAGGCTGTGGGTTCAAATATTGTGGAACAGTAGTTTTCTCAGTTGGAAAGAAGTGGCCTGTATTTTCATATAAGAGGAAGGGAAACGCCTTTTAGGTTTGATCTGCTACTTGGGTGAGATGGCACCATGGAGAGCATAGATATCATCGAATTCTTTCTCAGCAAGGGAGTTTGGAAAGTATTCTACCTTGCCTCCTGCCTGTGACTGAGACAAATGATGGGTGTGGGTCTCGCTTGTGATTGGTGCAGTAGCCCTGCAGCAGGAGGGTGGCAGGTGCAATTACGGCAGCAGTAGGGAGTTTGAGGTGGCTATGCAGACTAGACATGTTAGCATGGAACAGACTACTGTCCAACAGAATATCTCTCTGGGAACAGAGGGAACTATGAGAAAAGTAGTTCCATCAGAAGGGAACTTTCATAGCTCTCAAGTGAAGAATATCAGGACATGCTTCATTCAATTCAGATTGATCGCTGGAGTGAAGCTAAGCTCTCGTCCAGAGCTTTTTCTGAATATAGCACAATCCACAGGAACTCCATGGTGTACCAAGTTGGAATATCACTGCTGCTCAGCAGAAAAGGAAAACACAACCAGAAGCCATGAAAGGGGAAGGATCAACCTATGAAGAGTAATGAGCTGCAGGGATCATTTCTGGATCCTTTGCTCACTGCCAGTGGACCTCAGCTTGAAAGGTCTGTCATGCTGGTGTGACTGCAGAAGGTAGAGGCTGAATATCTGAGAGGAAAGCTTCCCATTCCCAATGTTCACTTGAAAATGGTCCTAGAGATGAACTGTAGAAAACTAGATACTCAAAATCAGTCCATCATGAAAAATCAGATGACTGAAGTAACATTTTCCTCTTGGGAAAGACAAAACTTTTATTGGAATTAACTCTCTTCTTTAAAAATTAAGTTTATTGATACAATTTGGATATACATAATGATCACATTTGTCACAGGGCATTTGTACCTTTACATGACATGTCTTAGTTCCCCCTTTTATCCCCATTGTCCTCCCCTCTTTTCAACCCCTCTTCCTGTCATTTACAAAGCTTTGTCTCCATTTTATCATTCTTTTTTTCTCATTTTTTCCTTTTTCCCTCCATCTTCCTTTTCCCATAGTTCCCCATTCCTTTTGAATAATTACTTCTTATTTCACAATATCTATTAAACATTTTGGTTCTTATTCATATTTTCAATTTTTCACACCAGAGAGACGAGGTAATATCTACACATCTGTATCCAATTTATTTCACTTACAAATGGCAAATAAATACATAAAAATATTCACTGATCATTTGAGAGATGCAAGTTAAAACAACGCTGAGATTCTATCTCACTCCAGAAAGAATGGCTATTATCCACAAATTGACCAATAACAAATGCTGGTGGAGCTGGGGGAGGCAGGGAAAGGAATTCTTCTCCACTGTTGGTAGGAGTGTAGACTGGTGCAACCACTATGGAAATCAATTTGGAGATTCCTCAAAAAACTAGGACTGGAGGTTCCAGCTATTCCACTTCCCCCAAAATTAAAAGCATAATACAACAGTGATGTATGTGCACCCATGTTTATAGTGGCATAGACTGTAATATCTAAATCTTGGAAATAACCCAAATGCCCATCAACCTATGAATGGATAAAAAGCTATGTGGATTTTTTATACAATGGAGTAGTACTCAGCCACAATGAAAGATAGCTTTGAGACATTTCTAGTTAAAGGCCTTGAGATCATATTCTTAAGTGAAGTAAATCAGACACACACCAAAAAACTAAAACTAGACTCATATATGTCATCATGCACTGAACAAAAATCTAAATAGATCAAATATCTAAATATCAAAGCAGAAACACTTAATCTGCTGAAAGAGGGAATAGGTAGAACACTTAAAGATATAGTTGTAGGCAAAAACTTCATGGAAAAAACCCTGACTGTATGGGAAATACTGCAAAGAACAACCAGCATACCATTCTATTAAAAAGCTTTTGCATAGCAAAAGAAATCAACTACAGAGTAAAATGTCAGTCAACAGAGTGGGGGGAAAATCTTAGCCAGTTGTTCTTTAGATAAAGGATTAGTATCCAGAAGATATGAAGAATTGAAAAAAATTAGATCACCAGATTTAAAGGCCCAATCCAAAAATGGGAATCTGAAATGAAATAATTTCTTAATCCTTCAAGAAAACTTTAAATTGCATTCCATATTTAAGATAAACGAGTTTATATAAATGCTTGCCAATATTTTCCACTTACTCTCTGTGTCTTTCAAATTTCACATTTATAAACTTTTTCTGTAAAAAGCATGTTTTGAGTCAATTATATTTGTCTATGACATTATCTTCACTCTGGTCCAAATGGAGAAGTAGCACTCTTGAATCCATACGTGGCGCAATTAAAATATTTTATCCTAAACTGTATGTACCAATCATGACAGTTTGCTTTTTTCTTCATTTTCCCTGTAGCAGTACATTTATTTGCATTGTAAAAGACTTATTATAGTATTTTTTATTTCTTTTATTTTTGTTTTTAAAAGTTTTGAAATAAAATTTGCATACAAAATGTATAGTTCTATGAAGCACAGTATAATGAATTCTGGTAAAGTCATTCAACCATCTAATTCATGCCCCAATCATGATAAAGATAAATGCAATGGTCCTCCAAAAACCTACCTTTATTTTTCACAAAATTAGTCTTGATCATGGAGACATTATTTATCTAGTATCACTCTCTTTAGTTTGTCTTGTCTGTTTGAAACCTTCATAAAATGGAACATTCACTCCTGTCTTGTTATGCATGCCACATTTTATATACACAGTCTAAATGTTAATTAATAAAAGCATTGGCTAATGTTGATCCTGTACTTGTTTTCCATGAACGGTTTTACTTTAGATATTGTTCTACTTTAGACACTATTGTTAATTAGTATACACACATATATACACATAATTTTGCAGCACTGAGTAGTATTCTATTATATGAATATTCCACATTTTATTTCCATTCTATCTTGCTTACAGAAATTTATATTATTTTCAGTGTTTTTCTTTTGAATAAAGCTTCTAGGAATAATTTGTGTAAGTTTTTGTTTTTTTTCTTTTTGGTTTTTTGTTTGTTTGTTTGCTTGCTTGCTTGTTTTTTATTTTTTTACCAGAGTGGTATTATCCCTTTTGAGAAAATTTTAGGAGTGTAATTTTTGGGTCACTAGGGAGTGTTTAACATTTAGAAAACCGTGAAAGATCTCACCTGAGTTCTTTTATCACACACACACATTTAGGATTTTCACTCTGTTCAATCATTTCAGTAGTATGTCTCACTGTGCCTTTGCTGGGTGTTTCCCCATGGTAAGTGTTATTAAGCAACTTTACACGTGCTTTCAGTCGTTCATTTTTGTATTCTCCTTTGTTAACCATCTATTCTAGTATTTTGTGCACTTTTAAATTAGATTGTCTTTTTATTACTGAGTTACAAGAGCTTTTCACATATTCTGGATACAAATTCATTGTTAGGTATAATTTGTGCAAGTACTTTCTCCCAATCCTTGACTTGACCATTCATTTTATTACTGTCCTGTAATAAAAGTTTTCATATTAAAGCTAAATTTAGGGCCAGGATATAGCTCTACAGCACAGTGCCTGTCTGGCACTTGTGAGGTCCTGAGTTTGATTCCCGGTCCTCCCCACCAAAAAAGAAGTAAAGCCAAGTTTATCTGAGTTTTATTTCTTCCTTTTCTTACTTCACATTTCCAGACTAAGTCTTAGTATGCTCCTAGATGGGAAAGATGTTCTATATTATATTTTGTTGAGGATTTTTCTGGATATTTCTTCTAGAGTGAGTTCGGTGGCAGTTTTCAAAACTTTTTTCCATTTCACATGAATGGCCAAGTTTATGGCATGAAGATTTTTTTTTCTATGCTTAGAGTGTCTTTAGGATATCATCATTCCTTTCTGATATCATGTACTTGTGTCTGTTCTCTTTGAGATCTATCTTACTATGAACTTATCAAACATAAATATTCTCAAAATATTAATCTTTGGCTTTATTAATTTTATACATTGTGTCTGTTTTTTTTTTTACTTAAATCATATCTGTTCTGTATAATTTCCTTCTTTACTTACTTTGGGTTTACTTGTTCATTTTTTTCTACCTTCTTACTGTGTAATTTTAAATAACTGATACTTAGCTTTTTTCTTTCTTGAAGTAAACATTTAAAGCAATACATTTCTTCGTAAATCCTGTTTTAGCTGCATCTCACAAAATTTTGTGGGTTTTTATTTTTGGAAAACAATTTGGCGGTTTCTTTACTTTTTAAAATTGGTACATGTTTGTCTTGCATAATAACCACATTCATCATAGGGAATTGTAACTGTAATAGCACACCTTAATTCTTCTTTTGTTAACATATTGTTTTTATTCTCTTTTATTTTTAAATATTTTCTGATTTCCCTCAATATTATTTCTTTGCTTTTTGAGTAACTTAGAATGACATTTCAAAATTTTGAAATGTTTGAGAATTTATAAAAATCTCATTGCTACTGATTTCCAATTTCATTGTATTTTTCCTGAGAATATATTCTGTGATCATTAAAATTTTTGATATTTATCAAGGTTTTTTATGACACAATATATAATTAGTATTCTAAATGCATGTGAAAGTAATCTTTGCTTCACAGATTTTTTTTGACAATATAATTGTCGTCTGCTGACCCCTGCATCTAGATTATGTCAAGGTTTATTGCTATTGATAGAATTTATTCTTGTATAATGTAAGTTACTGTTTTTTATTGTTTAGGACTATATTACAACTTTATTGAAATGTAATTTATATTCAAGAAATGACACATATTTATGGTGATTTTATTTTATTTTATTTTTTAAATTTTATTTCAAAGATAGTGAAATCCAACAAAAAATAACAGAACAATCAAAACAAAGCAGTAGAACTGGCATAGAACTTCAAAGAGAGACACTAAGAAAACAATAGCTACTATATTGTATCTTGTTACTTTCAGAATAGTTGACCATTCCATCAGGCATAACAAAAACAAACCAAAAACAAAACACAATAAAACCAATAAAAACAGGATATGAAATGAAGAAAATAAAAAAAAAAGGAAACAAAAATTAAGCAAAGCAATGACAACAATATTGGGGCTCGAAGACAAGACAGAGGACAATCCCACCTATTTGCCACACTAGAAAATGTCATCTACCCAAGAAATGCTGAGACTGCGAGCACCAGGCCTGCAAAACAATCCAACAATACAAGCATTTAGTTGCTTTATGTACCCCAGTTGCCATGAACCCAGCAGGTCCTCCAGGCAAGCAGGTTGCTCACGGGGGGTGGGGGGAGGTCCTTGCTTCATAGCCTGCGTGCTGGCAGGCCTATGGGACACACCTCTTTCTCTCCTCCTGGAGTCCCTGCAGTTGCGCAAAGTCACCAGGGAAGCAGGCTGGCTTGCTTCTGGTTGCTGCCTCTCGTCCCAACATGGAGGGTTCACAGAAGGCACATAGTTCTCTCCCTGGGTTCCACGCAGTTGCACAAGCTCTATGGTGGATTTTATGTGTATAAAACTATCACCATGATCAAGACCATCCCTACACTTTCTCTCCTTGTGGTTCTTTGAAATCTATGATGTATTCATTCATCCACTACTCTACTTTCTTAAGGAAATTCAAATTTTGTCATCAGGAATTTGTTTCATCTAGAAATTTTACATACTTGGCATCATAGAGAATTTATTTTTGTTTGTCTTCTTTCACTGTATAATTATTTTAATGTTATCCTATGTTTATTCCTTTCATTCTCTTGCATAGGTATACCACAGTTTGTTTATTCATTCACTTGTTGATTTGGGGGCATTTTTCATTCTTTTTTTGCATTTCCAGTTTGTTAATTAAAACAAAACTTCTGTGTGCACTCACGTGCAAACTTCCCATGCACACAGATCTACTTTTGCACACGTAGGGGAGAAGTGCATGGGTCATGTGGTGGCTGTATGCTTAACTTTTCAGGAAACTGCAAAACTTTTGCACAGGTTGTTCTAGTTTGCAGTCTGTCTAGCAGTGCACACAAGTTCTAACTGTAAACATCTTCATCACCCAATGGCATGGTCAGTCTGCCTACTATAAGCCACGTTTGCCATATGGTCTAAAGACCTTAGTTGCTGCTACCTTCCTTTTAAAGGGGTTTTTGTTCTTTCAGGAAGATGCTTTGGTACATTTCACTGTATTTCCTGTGGAGAACAGCAGTTCAAATCTCTATTCACTTCTTTTAGAATTCCAGCTGATGTTCACAAGACTTTTTGCTATTTTTCCTGTATGCACAGGGTTCTAGTCTCTGAGTTTATAGTCATATTTTTATGCTGTCCTATTTGTGGTTCCCTCATTTTTTTTCTTTTATTTTCTGTCTGGCATGGCTGGTATAAACTCTGCTATCTTTCTCCTGTAAGGTATAATGACCTTGAAAGAAAGATCAAAATTAGTTGTTTGTTCTTTTTTCTTTTCTTTTCTTTTCTTTTCTTTTCTTTTCTTTTCTTTTCTTTTCTTTTCATACTTTGTCCAGGCCCATCGCTGATATAGGCATGATGGTTCCTGGCACAAGTCACTCCTGCATTCCCATAACCCTCCTCCATTACTCCACACGACCATGCAAAGACAGCTAAGGTCAAACATGTCATATGAAAGTAGTTATCACATGAAACTGGCTTCAAATGGTTCCTGTGACCACCTGAAACCAAATCAGGAGGAGTGAGTTCTGTTTGAAATTTACCTCTTATCAGTGGAAACCATCCCAGTCTTGGTTGGTACTCATCCGTGCCTGGAAATGGCCTACAGTCAATACAGAAGTCTTCCTTGTGCCGAAATTTCCCACTGAGTCTCTGCCGAGTGGGACATTAATAGCCCACGTACGAAGAGCCAGTGCAGCATTTCATAGGAGGGTATCATCAAAGGCAGGGTGAACAGTTTTAAGTTACGTTGTTACTCTACAGAAACCGAACTAAAAGCAGGAATGAGGGCGAAAAGACTGACTGAAACAGAAAAAAAGCAGAAACAGTTAAAATAGAATGGAGTGATCAGATGTCACTAAAGATTGTTCTAAATAGAACAACCCTTAACTACTTTAATGCATAAAGATGGCTTTCTTTTTTTTTTCTTTATTTTATTTTATTTATTTGCAGCACCAGGGATTGAACTCGCAACCTCGCGCCTGGCAGACAGGTGCTTAAGTCACTGAGCCAAACTCCCAGCCCTGGTTTCTTGAGGCAGGGTCGCACTATGTAGCTCAGGCCGGTCTTGCGCTCGCATTGTAGCCCACGCCGGCCTCGAACTCACAACGCTCCGCCTACCTCAGCCTCTCAAGTGCTGGGATTAAAGGCATGCACCACCACGCCCGACTTTTATTTTAAACAAAAGAAGAGTAAGAAACCAAAGCAAAACAATTTCACAACCAGCCAATAGGAGAGTAACAATAAACAGCACATTGCATATTGTTATATTCCTAGTAGTTGTTTAGGATAAAAGGTATAGACATGAAACATTGTCCAGAAAACTATTAGCACAAACTTTTGTCTCAATGAATCAAGAGAAACCAGCTATATGACTATCTTTTTTGTTATGATTGCTCTATTATTTTCAAATAAAATTTCCCATTAAAAATGAAATCTGAAAATGACCCTGTGAAAACTTTTCACTCAAAATTCTTTTCCTTTAACTGTCTTAACTAATTTTTTATATACATACATTTTCTTTCAGTTCGTCACACAAAGTGCAACAATGCGATGGTTACATATGTGTGACATTTAGTTCACTGAGAAGTATATTTTCAATATTCACTCATTTAAAAGGGAAAATGTCTTGTTTATCATTCTTTATAACCAAGTAGTATTCCATTATATAGAAATACCACATCTTTTCTTTTCATTGTTCTTATACTCTATAATACTTAGTGACATTATGTCATTTATATTTTTACCCCTATATGCAATCCCCACAGTGTCCCTAGGAGCCACAGGATAGTACTGTGATCTGGGGCTCCCTTATCTATAAAAAGCTCCATACTTTCCCTCCTCCTCTCTCCCTACCTTTCTTGGAGACACCATCAAAACCATACCTTCCCTATAACTACTACTGCATAATGCTGGTTCTCTAATAGCATAGGGCTCACTGCTATGAACAATGTATGTATGTTTATATCCCCATGTTGAATTTGAGCTTCCTAATGGTATAAATCTTTTGTCCTTATCTTTAGTCTTCCCCAGAACAGGAAATTTAACTAGTAATTCTGCCCTCTCCCCTCTCCTTAAATAAATAGCTCTTCATCCAGGAGCACTGATCTAATAGGTGATTTTTGGGTTTATCTTGCCTACCATTTTCTCAGCATTGATATATTACCTGCTCCCATCTGAAGTTTTCTCTTTTATTGGACTTGAAAACACAGCTCTAATCCAGTCTCCCCATCTCGGTGACTTCTCTTTCTCCATCTCTTAGTTGGATCCTTTTCCCTGAAATAGTGGCACTTTCCAAGATTCTGTCACCATCAGTTTGTTTTTTCTTATTTTTCCACTCTCACTGCATAAATCAATGTATTTCTATGTTTCTGTGCATTTTCTCATCATAGGTGTTCCTGAAATATTTTCTATCACATTCATCACCTGCAATGTTTTCTATCACAGTCATTGCATCATTGACGATCCAATTGCCTGTCAATTTCTTTTAATAAGTCTGACCCAGCTGAATTATTTCCTGTTCTTTCTATATAGAGCAAATCAACCTCTATTCTGTAGGATCACTGATTTTTATAAACAGTCCCATTATTGCTCTTATTATGTTGCTAACATGTCACTTTTCTTACTGACTTTGGGAGTTACCAGAAAGCAGATTTTTGTCTGATTTATTTTGCATTTCCAGTACCTAGTACAGTGCATGGTATAGGTAGATGCTCAATAAGTGTATGTAAAATGAATGAGAGAGTATTTGAATCGATAAGCAAGCAAAAAGGCAAATGCTGTTTAACTATTTGAATCCAAACTGCTTTAACCATCACACTCAGCTTATATAGCTACAGAAGCAGTAAGATTACACAGAGTTATGGTCCCAGATGCATTTAAGTGAATGGTAAATTTAGTGTTAAACCATTTCATTCTATCTGCTTCAGCATATAAATTCAGGTAAAATTAGCAAAAAATTCTTCCCCCAGCGAAGTTTAAGTTCCTATTTTAATCATTTTTAAAATGATTTCACTTATACCCATCATGTCCTCTTCATATATTTTTTGTTTGCACAATGTTTAAGTATTTTTTATATATTTGAAATTGGCTATAAACTTAATCTGTCCAGGAATCAAGAAAGAAAACCAAAGGAGAGACTATTCCTTTCCAGGAATAAAATGTGGCGTTATTTTTGCTAGCATAGTTAAGCTTTCAACATTCAGAAGTGAATGCAAGGAGGAGGGACGGGGTGGGGTCCCACAGGGTGATCCGGGCTGGCCCTGCTTCCTGACCGCCCCCTGAAAAGAAGTGAACGCATCTGTTCTTAATGTTTAGAGACAATGGAGAAACTCTCATGACAAGCGGTTAGTGTTTAATAATACATTTGGGATAATTTCTTAATGAGTTCACAGAAAGTCTCTGGTGAAACTGAGAATTATTATAACGAGATTTAATGAAATTAAGTGTTCCTTTAATATTGTGACAGTCATTTCTTAGAGATATAACTGATAGCTTAATTCAAACTATCCTAAAATAGCATAGCTGACAGAAATGATTAATCCTTGGAATACATTATCTTGTATCATCTAAAGATCAACCATTTACTGATTATTTAGTTTTTTAGAAATTAGTAACCTGAAATAATGGATTTTTTTTTTCTCTTCACACCTTGGATATGAATATCTGTGAAAAAGAATGCTACTCTCAGATTCTTTCTGCAGTTACATAAAAAATTTTGTTGATTTTATTCCCTTGGCTAAGCTAGAGAAAATAATACGGTTTGCCTGTTATATTATTACCTCTAGAACAACTGATGCAAGTGCCGATAAACTCTTTCCCACTGAAAGCAACGATAAGACTGTAACATGCAAGCAAATAGTTTGATATCCTTGTATGTGATTAGTTCCTTTTCTTTAAAACAAGTCCAGTTTTTCACTTCATAACTTCATGCCTAAGATGAAAATATAATTTTCTGAAGTTGATTTATACAGCATATCAAGAAAATAGCAGTATTATATACTTCATTGGATAAAAAGGACTTATCAGGCAGAAGGAAATTCTCTGAATTTACATTGAAGAAAAAATTACAAAGGAAAGAAACAAAAGTTCAATTGCTATTTTCTGCAGTACTGGGTAAGTAAAGGATGGAAAAGAAAGAATAACATTTTAGTAGCTGGTGGTTACCTAAATAGTAAGATACAAGGAAGTTTCCAAGAACATCTCAAAGGAGTAAGATATTTTTCTTTGAATGTTTTCACAGCACAGAAAACAAATCATCACAGAGATTTCCTCTGGAATTCTTATAATAGCTACCATAGCAAATCTGGTAAGTTCTCTTACAACTCTAAAATACAGCCATGAAATTTCTCTTTTATATCATGGTCTCAAGAGATAGTGCTTATCTCAGCAACTAGAACTAGCTTTGCTATGTCTATTAAAATTCTAAACTCAGTTCAGTGTAGATGGCTTTACTGAGTCAATTCAGAGTGTGAATAAATTTCTGGAGTTCTAGAAACTGTTCTACTGACTACCTCTTATTTTTAACCATTCAGGTTATTTGGGATTTTGTGCCTCTGAAGTGGGTCTCCATTTAGTGTTCAGTCTTCTTTACCTAAGAATGTAAATATTTTAAGTACCAGCCAGATAGAAATTGTAGGATAAATTCAAGGTTAAGAATAATGCAAAAAAGATGAAAAGAAAAAACAGAGCAAAACAACAACAAAATTGAGAGCTTTCTGTTCATTTATTCTCAAAGTAACCCCAGACTAAAGGAGAGGAATGCAAAATGCAGGAAGGAGGATTATCCCAAGAAATTTTGAAAATTACAGAAGTCATTTTAGATCAGCATCTCTGTCCCAACAAACCAAAAGGATATACAAAAACCTCTTTGCACACAACAAAACTAGTCTAAATAACTCTGAATCATAATTACCATGGAAATCACATGAATGTACCAAAGAGGAGAGAAATAAATTGTTACTTAGTACCAGAAAGGAATAATACCCTCTGAAAAGATTATTGTCCTTTACAGTATACAAATGGAACTCTTTCTCAACTAACCTCCTGCAAAGCAATATGCTTTGTTGTATATCTGACAAAGGAATAAATATCACATATGCATTCCCACACATACACAAATTCAACCTCCTAATAACGATTAAAATGATACCCCTAAAAGAACCTACTATATTTCTAGAAAGAACCCACACTAGCTGTTAAAGAGGAACAAGTGAAGATTATTTTATTAAAAGTTTTCTCACACCTAGTGCAAGATAAATTTTGCAGTATATAAACTCTAATAAATGAAGTGACTTTTGGGAGCATAACCTTTCGATTCTGGAATGAATTTTAATAACAGTCTAATTAACAAGACATAAGGTCATCTTTTCAGAAGACTCAGATCATAAATGTGAATAGGAATGCTTAAGGCAGACATAGTTTCCATAATAATAAAATCATTTTCTGAGCATTTAGGACCTTAATAGATGGAGAGAAAATCATGGAA
>RJWM01006182.1:0-84738 GCA_004363535.1 Dasyprocta punctata | reverse complement strand
TCCTTCCCTCCCTTATATCATATGCTGGCTCCCTGTGCCTGGGCAGGGGCAGCACTCACACCACCAATCCCAGCGCTAGACAATGAACCAATCACAAACACTAGATTCAGCTACTCTAGAAAGGCCCACTTCCTGACCACATGAGCTTTGGGGAGACGTTTAAACAAACCACGGCACTGATTGATGTTAATCAAAACCAATCAGGGTCTTATTTGTTTCTGAGTTGAAGAAAAGGTTAGGGGAGTAGGGACATCCGGTGGACTGACAACTGATGAGCCACTTGTAACAACCAGCTGAACTGAATCAGCATAGTGCTGGCTGTGGATGGCCCATCTGAGGATTCTTGCCAACATAAAAGAGAGAACTGGAGAGAAGAAGTCATGTTGTTTGTTCTCCTGTTGCCATGGTTTTCCTGTCGAGTTTCTTTCCTGATATGAACTTGGCTGTTTTCATTGTCAGAGGACCTCAGGACCTTGTCGTTGCCGAGAATGGCTGTGATTCACTTTGAGGGAGCTCTGGGCCTTAGTTTGAGCATTGCTTCCTGGCTCCAGAGGGGAAGATGGTGTGCTGTTCAATCTCCTGGAGAAGCTGGTTTCCTGGTATGAGCTCAGCTGTTCTCATCATTGGAGAAGCTCAGGACCTCTTGGTCACTGAAGATGGCTGTGGTACTTTTCCAGGGAGCCCTGGTCCTTACTTTGGGTGTGGCTTCCTGATTCCAGTACAGAACCCTCAGTGTGCTGGTTCAGATCCTTCATCCTGCTGGGACAGACTTTCTAGCTTCCACTGCTGACTGCTGCACCTTCCCAGTGCAGATCTGTGAAAGAGACTTGCATGAGACATTTTTGTGGGCTCTAGGCCTCCAGTTGGACTCATGAGGGGCATCCTCATGGGCTCCAGGTCTTCAGCTGGACTCATGCAGGACATTGCCATGGGATACAGGCCCTTAGCTGGATTGTTTGGGTCTTAGTGTGTGGACAGATCTGCACTCTTTCTTTTGTGTTTGACTCTTGGGTGACTATTATAAAATAATACTATAAATTATGTGTCCTGCATTAAATTATTTTCCTTACAAGCCCTGACTACAGTAAGACATATAGTGCATGCATGAAATAATTTCACAAGTATGATAAGCTTGTGGAAAATACCCAACTGTCAGCCACCCATGTCATGCCCTGATTCCCTGCCTACGCCCCTCTCTATCCCTACAAATGTAAAACCCAGGAGAAACCAACGTTTCAGTTTTAGTTCAAAGGCAGGAAAAGATAAGTTCAAAGCTACGTTCCATCATTCGAGCCTTCAACAGGTCATGCACCTCAGGGAGGGCAACCAGCTTTCCTCAGTCTACTGATAGAGATGTCACTTTGATTCAGAATCTCCACATCTCATGACCAAATATCTATATACCCCTATGCTTAGTTAACCTGATACATTAAATAAACCATCACACCTATTGTTATTGTTGTTGTTATTTAAATTCCTCTGGTGATTGTACTGTTTATTAATCTAAATTAAAATTACATTACTAGCTCTCACATGTTAAATTGAGTATGCCCCTAAACTTATCTTTCTGCTCATCACTAGTTTTTACCTCCTATATCTGCCTCTGTCTACTCTGCCATTGCTTTCATTGCCTTATCAAGTCTTGTAAATTTTATATTTTTTCTATACTTATAAGTACATCCTCTATCATACCACATAATTCTGAATCTTGGCTGCATGTTAATTACTGGGGGATTCTAGAAAAATAATGCTGAGCTTCACTTCAGGCAAATTAAACCAAGAGTTCAGTTGTGGATTAGTCTTTCTTATAGGATATCTTAATAATTTTATAAGTCACTTTCCTTTTCCTTGGACAAAATTTCTGACACCTACAATTTAAACAAGGACAGGTTTAATTTAGTCCACACTTCTAATGTTCCATCAACTTTACATATTGTTTGTATATTCATTGACACTAAAAACTGAAAACCAGTAGGATTTGCACTAATATTATAAAAATGTTATTAACTGCAATACCAAATATGTGTGTATGTGTGTGTGACTACCTTCCAGCAACCAATATACTCTTATTTTACTAATCCTATGTGGCACAAATGAGGCTTATACTGAGTGTCAAGTTTATATTCTCATCTCTTATACTTCATCAATTAAGCAAAGCCCCAGTCATAATATATTTAGAGTTATAGTTATCTCATGGTTTATTACTTCTCTCCACTTTCAGAGTAGTTTATGTTTCTCTTTCTATTGATAGAAGAGCCATATGTTTTTATTATAGTTTGAAAATGTTGCCAATTTCTAAGCTTATCAATTGTGCCATATAATCTACCTATTTCTTAGATTTATTATTTTTGGAAGGAAAAATGCTGCATAAATCCCCACTTCTGAGAATTTTACTTTTGTTCTTGCAATTGATTGGATGTTTCCTTAGATTTCTTTATTCAACTCATTTTCCTTAAGAATTTTTTATGAATATAATCTCGCTAAATATCACCATTTACTCTGCTTTATCCCCAAGTAGTCAAATGCTAACTGAATACACTGCAATCAAGTTCTAACAGTATTATCCAGAGTTAGTGAAGACCCCACAGGGTAAAGAACGAGTCCTCCCCAAGACTTCCCTCATCTTAGACACCAGCCACAGCTCACTCACACTTCCCACCTAATAGTGACAAATTTGGTATTCCAAGGACCCGTCAGGCACTGTAATTTACCAGAAAGACTAATAGAACTCTGGAAAGGGTTATATTTATCATTACAGTTTTGTTGTAAAGGCTGCATCTAGCATGTGGTCTGGGAAGGAGTGCAGCATTTCTGTGCCTTCTTCCCATGAGAAAAAGAATGATCACCCTCCTGGCACATTGCTCTGTTCACCAAGTAGGAAGCCCACTGAGTTTCCTTGCTCAAGATCTGTCTGAGGGTTTCATTAATAGGCCTGACTGATTATATCACTGGCTACCTAACTGAACTCAGTCTCCAGCCTGCCTGTCCTCCTTGGAAGTCAGGCTGCTAAATTATTCCAGTCTTTTGATTGTGTAATCCCTCTCTCCGCTGACCAGTTCCCATCCTGAAGCTATCTGGAGGCCCGACATGACTAACCTCATTATCATAACAAAGGCCCTTCTATCAGAATATTTCAAAGGTTTTTGAGCTTTGTGCCAGGAAACCAGTGCAGAGACCAGAAAAATTCATTATCGTATCATACCATTTAGCACGGTATGTAGGTAGAGAAGAGGAAAAGGAGCAGGCTGCTTGATTTCTGTTCCATCAGAAATTGTGGTGGCCAGGCCCCTGTGTTGCTGTGTATTCCACAATAGTAATTTATTTGTACTAAGAAGCATGAAATATTTAATGTCCGTTATCTTTCATCTTTTCATCATCCTTTTAAATTTTTCTAGTGGTGCCTATAGCTAAACATGTAGTAAGATATAAAGTAAGCTTTATATTTTCTCATGTTTCAGCATCTGTTTAAATAGACTTCAAACATCCTCCCACCTGACCAGTTATCCCAGGATAATAAGGCTGATCTGGACCAAAGTCCCCTCTTCTTGCCCTTCTTTGACTGTGACTAATGAGGTTCATATGTACCAGTAAAGCCCTGGTGCCTTTGGCCTTCGTATTTCACTCTGACTGTTAAAGCGCTTGCACAGATGTGCATTCTCCTTCCTTCTGACTTTGTCTCTTTCTCTGTCTCTCTGTCTCTATCTCTCTTTTTGTCCCTCTCCTCCCCTCCCCTTCTTTTCCCATCCTGTATTTGCTTGGCTGAGTTTAATCCCCTGGAGTTCCTTCCACATGACTCCTATGTGCCACGCTGCCTACTGTAGCTCATTTCTAGGGCCTGGAAGTGCAACAAATATTTTGGTTTCTACGCTTTGTGTTGTGCAGCTTCTTTGTCTATACTTGAGTGAACCCTAAAAACCCCAGAAGAATTTACTGCTTCATTTACAGCCATCCTTCTTCAGTCAGAAACTCCACTCCTTCCATTCCAAGACTACACCTTTAAATTAACTGGCTAGAGCTAACTTTAGTAAACTTTCTCTTTTTAGTACATATAATACACAAAATAAAAATATGCTTTATGCAAATCAACCAGTTAACAATCTTAAAAACCATATCTAATATTTATTTTGGGCTTCCTATAGTTCGTGATATGCTATACTTCCCTTGCGATATGTCCTTTGCCTTTCATAGGTATTAATATTGTTTACATTTCATAGACACCAAAACCCTAAAATATTACTTAACTTGCTCTCATTCACATATTATATCACAGCATTCTACTAGAATTTGAACTGAGTCTTATTCAACTTTAAAGTCTGTGATAGCTGTGATAACATATTGGTTGCTGCCTCTTTGTATTTGAACTACTTGACAATGTGAGGGTTACTGATAATAATGCATTCTGAAGACACTTGGAAGGATAGGCAATGAGGTTGTTTTAGAATACAGTATTTCAAAGGATGTTGTCATTCTATTATTGTCTGGAAACAATCTTAACTCATGGTCATTTAGTCATTTCATCTCTTATTTTAAAGAAAAAAAAACTCATAATCTTTTTTCTGTCTATGCTGAAGACCTGTAGATTTTCCTTGATGAAACCTTCATGATGATTTGGGGACACTTGAAGTTACTAGGTTTAAAATGTAGAACCCACATATCCTACAATTCTAAAGTCAGAGTTGCAGTAATAGAGCAAATGTCTACCTAGTCAGAACAATTATTTGATGCTGGAGCCTATGTATACATATATATATATATATGTTATCATAAAGTACTTTACTGAATTTGAAAATGTTAGGGAGTTTGGGGGCATTATCACACTCAGCTTCTTTGTCTTCCTGAGGTCGGGTAATTTGTGCCCATATAGAACAAGAAATTGTTGGAGGAAAAATGGTCCTGTGTACTTGCCTATTCTCAATGGTGGGTATTTGATTTATTCAGTCTTTGTACTTTTATTTAGTAGTGAAGGGGGGATCAGATCAGAGTGCTTCCAGTCGCCTGTATTTTACAGAGGTTGCAGTATCATCCAGGTCACATTTTCTATATCTTTTATAATCTACCCAACTTCTGAGAAATTATTGTCATTTTCTACTTCCTATAATCAAAATGTCAGTGCCTCCCTCTAAATAGGTTTTGCTCCTTGACTATGAACATACAGGTCCATAAAAAACCTCATGTGAATCAAATTTATGGGGAAAGATCAGTGGCCTTATTTTACATAAAAGTGCAAGAGCTATTTTTTAACAGCTAGAAAATAACCCTTTTCAAAGAAAAGATAAGAGTGTTTCACTCCATAAACAGGTTATTTACTACAATTTTGGAGAGAGAGGGATAACTGTGAAAAGTAGGAAAATGTTTCTCTTTGTAATAAGAATAAAGTTATAAACAATGGATGCGAATCCCTCATAGCCCGATAAAAATAATCATCTGGCATAAGCGCCACTTTACTAATTCTTTCTATAGACGCATCTCTGGTGCCATGGTTTCCAATGCTGTCTTCTTTTTCCGTGAAGGAGGCTGAAACTGGTTGACAGAAACAGAGCCCAGTTGCGTTTCCTACTCTCAGGCTGTGCAGATGCTCAGCTTGGATAAATCTCCCAGAAAGAGGCAGGGCTTGCGAGTACCTTGGCCACTATGAGCAAAGAGGATTTCGAGAAACTGGCAGTCACTATTCAAATATATTTAGGGCACTTGGAACCCAATTAGAGTAATTGAAGTTAAGCAATTTAATGAAAAGATTGGATTCAGTCTGCTTGCTTTTCCAGTCATTAAATTTTAGTGAGCCTTGCACTCACTCCAGTTCTAAGACTTGGTGTTTTTCTTTCTTTCCCCCAGAAGATAAATGGCTTCTTCTTTTCCTGTCACTGCCCACAAGATGTTCAAAATGCCAAAAATGAAATCATTTCTGCACTTGATAAGAGAACATGAACATTCCTAACCAGATGGCAGACCTGATATTCTTACCAAGATTCTTATCTACTGACATTACTATGTTCTGGTAATATAGTTAAAATGCCTTTGTATTTTCCCATTGGAAAGTCACATGCAAAGAAAGTTTTAAAATAGTAATGACCAAAGCATATTTCTTTCATTTACTATCAGTTTTCCACTTGAAGATATTTAGAAAATTTCTAAATTGAATGCTATTGTCCTTCTTTATCTCATGCATTAATCTTCAGGTGCCTTACAATATTAATGTTGATTTTATGCATAAAATGAATTTGTTGCTTTGATGTTTCAGCTTTTGGTACCATAAAGCATATTGAAGAGCTAACAGATGTATGCAAATGTGTGAAGGGCTATCATGGTACCTCTAAGAGTGAGAATTCTGTAAAGATTAAGGAAAAAATTTAGAAATTAGAGAACAATTTCTCAGAACTTGCTTCCCATGAAGATGCTTCTCCAATGGCAGAGGTTACTGTAGTTCTCCTTCTCTTGCATGAGGCGGCTGCCTCACACCCACTCTTAGCATCACTTCAGTGCAGAGGGAATGCACTAGCCAGGCTTGGGCCTGAATGTACCAATGAAATGCTGAAGTCCCCAAACCTCCCCCTTACCCGCACTACCATAAACACTACCAAAGAGACTGTGGGCTTGTCGAAACCAAAAAATACAATTTACAAATTAATGAATTAGTCCATGTTTAAGCTTGCTACTAACAAGGAAATCGTTTATTTGTCTAACAAGCTGTAATTTGATTACAGGCCATTATTACCATTAAAAAATGAGACTGTGTTTGCATATCCAAACTAGGTTCGCATTATATGTTCTATCCCACATTGAGGAGGTACTTTTTGAAACTAACCACTCTCATTAACCACGTAAAGTAGAATTTATAAAAAATTGAAATTTACCATTAAGGATGTATGTAAAAAGCGTTTTTCTTTTAGATACGTGATCCTGTGTAAGAAATGATACAATGAAATAATAAAGAATTTGGAATGAACAGATCAGAAATTTTTTCCTAGTCCCACCACATACCAGCTGTGTGATTGTGGGCAAACTGACTGACCTGTCTGAACCACACAAAACTATGCTGTGCACTAACAATATCAAGATTTCAGGGACAGCTTACAAAACTGCGAACTCCTTCATGACAAAGATATCAACCTACAATAGTAATAATGACAAAGTAAAAACACTAAATAAAAATAGGAAACATTCAATAAAACCATATCAAATTGATTGGTAAATAAATGAATACATCAATAAAGTAGACAAACAATATATCAAGTTTTTAAAAATTTTAATTCACAATTTGAGTTTACTTGTTACTTGAAAATTTCTAGGTAAAAAGTTTGTCTGCTAGTATGTATTTGGGTTATGTTCAAGATTATTCACAGGATTTGCTAAAAGTATAGAATCACGATCCCATGCCCACAAAATCTATTTTAGTGAAGCCAGTGAAGATCATAAGAATCTGCTTTTAGCAAATGACCCAGTTGATGTTTATACAGAAATATTGGTGTAAAAGCAAGCATTCTGGGCTACTCTTTTATCTTGCGTTCCCTAGAACATTTATAAAATAGTAATAAATACATGCCTGGTGTTTATTATGGGTCAAGCACTGTTGTATTGCTTTGGAAATATTAACTCATGAAATTTCTGAGTAACACTGTGGTGAAGCATGTGGCATTATCACCATCCTAATCCTACCAATGCAGACACTGTGACCTTGGAAAAGTACTCACAACACCTGAGGTAGCAGAAGTGGGAAGACAGCAGAGCAGGTATTCCAGCGCAGGAAATCTGACTCCAGAGTCTCTATTCTCAGCCACTGGACTGTGCTACTTCTCTAGTCTTACAGTCTTCTTGAATAATTTGTAGAAATCTTTTGAATAATTTAAATGAACTTAAACCGTTTTGAATTTTGCAACTGCTGCTGAGTTCTGTCAGGTATTAGACTAATTGAAGGATATGAAAAGATTAAATAGGACCGTGTCTTCACTTTGAGGATACTGCAAGTGGATGAAGCTGTTAGACATGGGAGCTGTTGCTACCAGTGACCGAGGGCCATGGTGTTCTAGCTTGTTTCTACCAGGAATCAGAAATCAAACCAAAGCATCTCATGTAAGGAATTTAGTTGGGGCAGTGACCTACAAGTATGGTGGGAATCCTGGAATGCTATTAATAGAGGAAGGACAGGGAAAATAACAGTATCCTACTGACTGGTCAGCATTATGAGCAATTGGGGCTTCACCACTTGGAGTGCTCTCAGAAGCTATATGGAGAGCAACACCCTTGCTGAGGACCCAAGAGAACTTAATACATTGCTCTGTCCTCTTTGGTTAAGGGCTGTCCAGAAGGGTGCTAGTGCCCTCATGTTTCCAGGTTTGTAGTGGAGGCAAAAGGCTGCAGGATTCTGCAAGTTCATAGGTAGCAGCACCTAACAAGTCTAGAAGACTCAGAGCATAAACAAAATGCTTGCTACAGCTCTGTACAACTGAGTGCCTCAGCAACTAAAGGAAAACAGTGGATCTCAGACTTGCTGCTCAGCTTGTGACCTGGAGTCCAGCAGGATCACCACGGAGTTTGTAAGAAATGCAAAAATTAAACAGAACCTCAGAGACAACAAACCGGAAGCTACTTTTTAACTAGATCTCTAGTTGATTTATTTGTATATAAAAGCATTGGCCCAAATGATATAAATGGGGACTACAGAGGTTTCTGATATTTGTAGCTTAAAAGGCCACAACAGACCTACAAATGATTTCTTTTTTGCCCTGTACTCCTTGCACTAACTGTGCTCCAGCCACATAGACCTTCCTTTGGTCATATAGCCTGTCAATTTCTTAACCTCAGGTCAGCCTTCTGCTCTTTCTCTTATATGAGAAACCTAAAATATAAATAAAGAGCAAAATAAGAGATAGATAATAGGAAATAGGGAGATAGAAATTTTGAAGATGAAGCAGCACCAAGTAATGGAGGGAGAGACAAGGAGAGGAGGGGAAATTAATGAAACTTATAATTTGGAAATCTCACATACATGTACTATCTTCTCAAGAAAATCATGATTATTATGCATTGCAAGCATATACTGATAAAAAAATGGAAAAAATCCTATATGGTATACACTATTATAAAAGCCCATGTTATAATGGGAAACAGAAGTGGCCTGTAAACATAAAATTTGCATCCAACTCAGATGCCTCATCTGGTGATCTTGCCTTTTCATTGACTTTTTGTATATTTTGGTAAATCATATTTGGATGGGCAGAGTCTTTAATTCCAGCTCCTGGTCTCTTGGCACCAGAGAAACTTCCTAGAGCCATGTTTTTTTTTTCCCAGTGTTTAGCATCAGTGTATTAAATTTCTATCTTGCAAAGGTGAGATATTTCTGCTATAATTATTTAACACAACTCAAATCACAAAGAAAGGGCTTAGATGTCACTAGACACCAAGTTAATGCCCAAACAATTACAAATGTGTATGTATATATATTGCTTCTGTCTTGGCGGGGCACAAAGCCCCAAGTGGTGGCTGCAGAGGTAGTTAGGTACGCGTCAGTTTGGAAGTTTTCTTGAAATCAGTGTGTGTGTGTGTGTGTGTGTGTGTACGCACATTTGTGTGTGTGTAGCAAGGATGGAAGGTGTATAGAGGCTGGAGACAAATGGAGACTGAAAATCACAATATCAGTAAAAACCTTCTTATGGTGACCTACATTGAAATTTGGTTTTCTTTTATTTTTTTTTCCTTTTTTCTTTCTTGTTTATGAGACATTGTCAGTCAATCTCAACTGTTGTTTAAGAAAGAAATTTTTTTAAAAAATTGATTATATCTTCCACTTGTTCTTTCTTGTAACAGAAATGGAGAAAAGTGTGCAAAATATAACAATACACATGGACATGCACACACAGAGGAACTGCCAAAAGATATAAACAATATTCACACATTCCTATGTGAAATTAATAATTCTATATCAACTGTTATGATGACAGTAACATTTAAATATTATTTTGAATATTAACAAATTTACTCAAAGCTACTACATATCAGAGAGTTCATGCTGGCAAAAAACTGATTCAACTTAAAAAATTCTTTAGTAAACAAATATATAAGCTAGTGGACAATGTTTTTTATTTGCAAACTTCATCTGGTTGGTTGAGAGTTTTGCTCTCACATAGCTCTCTAGACTATGCCAGATGAGAGCACAACATAATACGTAAAATATGTAAATATTTAAATATTGTAAAATATGTAACATTGTAAATATGTTAGTGTAATTTACACTTAATTGCATTGAATTTTGAGTTATTAATTTCATCATAGTGTTTTAAGCTAATATTTTATCACAGATTCAGTAGACAATGGGGGAGAAAGCAGGAAAGACAGTTTTGAAGTTGTTCACAACTCAATATTAATATATCATTTTTGGAACAAAAAAATCTAAACTCCTGTTTATACTTTCTTACTATGTTGGCTTATCTGCTGTATATAAAACTTGCTTAAAATAACACTGATGGTGTAAGAGTATGAATGTAAAATGTGGGCTCTAAGTCTAGGGTTCTTCTGTATTACTCTGACCTTTCAGTTCAAGATCATTAATAACTACCACTTTCTCTCTAAACTCAGAACGCTAGAAATATTAGAGAGTTGGGGAAAAAATCAGATACATAAACAAAGGAAAATTAAAACATTTAAAAATAGTCTTCCATAAGATCTAATACTTCACATTAAGAGTTAATAATAAATCAATCAATAAAGGTATTCTTCACCAACATGACTTTAGCTATGAGTTTATATGAAAAATTACCATATATTGAGCCTCTTAACATTATTTAGAGAGAATTTTATCTGTTTATCCTTACAACATACGCTCAGCAAAAGGTGGTAGTATTAACTTTTAGTCTCATGTTAAGAAAACATACTAATGTAAGAACTTTCTGGTACAATGTAGGGGATCTGACTCCAAGAAAACATAACACTGCAGCACATTCTACATGAATGAGCAGTGTTGTAACTTGATGTGCAGCCATGAGAATGTGATGCCTGATGATCTGTACCTGTGTCTGTATAAATTATTTCAGACTTTACTTTGGTCCATCTGGAATCTTTCAAGGATAAGATGCCCTTTAGATAACGTGCAATACAAATAAAATTCTACTCACTTGTCAATGAAACTTATTTTTGTTTTTTATGATTTGTCATTTAAATAATTTATCAGCAAATAGAAACCTAACTCTAATATATTTCTTATGTTGTGTATTCCATTCATAGCTTTTCTCATTTAAATTCTTGCACAGTATTGAATTAAAATCATTTATTAAAAATAGTGGAGTCTTTTTGTGTTTTTATTATTTAGCTGAAAAGTGTGTGTGTGTGTGTGTGTGTGTGTGTGTGTGTGTGTATTTTTCCTGGTCTGTGTTCTATTATTGCTCAATCATATTTTTTCTTTCATTATTGTTTTCCAACATGTATTTTTATTAATGAATACTAATTTTAGCAAATATGGGGTTGTATTGTGGCATTTTCATTCATGCATTTAATATATTTTGAGTGTATAAATTAGTCACTTTTAACACTTTGTTTTGTTTTCTTCATGCTGTTTTCTGTGACTGAATGAGTATAATATGCTTCTCATGAGTTAAAAAAAAGCCAGATCTTACCTGTTTCAACATTCTGTCTTCACAGCTTCTTGTATTTTTTCCAGAAGACAGTATAACTCCTTTTATGTTTACTTCCTGTCACTACCTGATGACTATAAACATATTTTCACAGTCTCATTTATTAACACTGCACTCAATCTAAGGCAAAGCAATACTGTGTAGTTGGATAACTCTTCAGTGTTTATATTTGCACACTATTTTTGGCTAACCATGAGTGTACAGGATACACAGTAGGATTTGCAAAGATGTTATTTTTTATTTCAATAAATGCTGAATGAATTTTTAACTTGAGATTAGTATACACTGTTTACTAAGTTTCAGGAAAGTTGAAGTCAGCCTTTCAGAGCCTGTAGATCATCATATTTATTGTTTTGGAAATCACTTAAGATGCTCAACTGTGCAATAGAGCAGAATTAATTCAGCTGAAAACAGATAGAAACTGAGCAGTGTTGCAGATAATCTCATGATTTCCATAGGCAGAGTGTTAAACATGACCCTGAAGAGATTTACACTGTCTCATTATAGTTTGGGAAGATGTTTGTATTCATACAGATGAGATATTTAGAGCTGCAGTAATCACACCCTGCAGATAGATTCACTATTCGTAACTTTTCAGTTTGTGTCTTAGTTTTTAGATCATAACCCGAAACTCCTGTGTAGACAGGGAACAATTTATACTCACTCTTTTCTTCTAATAAGATTAGAAGACTACATTTATCAGTTTGTAATATCAGTTATTAGTTTTCAAGATGATAGGTCATTAAAATATGTATGACTATTCAGATATCGGAGGTGATGATTTATTTGAAATATTACTTATGATTATACATTATTAAAATGAAAAATTATATTCAATAGGAAGTTCAAATTTCTCTGAAATGTATTTGAAATACAGTGTCATTAAACACCTTTAAATGAGTCTTTTTTATTATAAAAATGAATAGCCTTTTAATTCTTTTTTTTTATTTAAGAGAAAGAAAAAAGACACATATAAGAAACACAAAAAGCAAAAGAGACAGACAAATGACTAGAGTAAATGCACAACAGTAACATTACAGGTTTACAAAACAGCATGATAGAAACTTGACATTGGTTGCAATAATTCTTAAAAATAAAATCACAGTTTCTTAAATCAACAGTTAAACTTGAGCTGGGGATGTGATCTCCAATACCATATGGGGTTGGGAGAGTTTGGGTGTTTTTAGAATTTAGGACAGAGTTATTCACGAACTGTTTTCTCCAGAAATTTGCATAGATGTTTATAAAAGAGTGGTTTTTGTGCAACTTGAAAGTGATTATAAATTTTGGATGTTTAATATTAGTTGTCTCTAAAGATTCAAACTCATGATTTAATAAACTTTCCCATGATTCACTTTCTCTAATATTTGGCAATTTCACCCCATCAAAATTACTGCTGTGACTGGTTTATGCTTTGCATTAGTCCATTTTCTCATATTATAGAAGAATACCACTTGAGACTGGGTAATTTATAAAAGAAAGAAATTCATGGAGCTCAAGATTCAGGAGGTTGAAAGTCTAAGACCAGGTAACTATGTATGGTAAGAACTTCCTGTTATGTCATAGCCTGGTAAAGGCAGAAAGGCAAAGAGGTACATGAGGAAGAGTTTAAAAATGAGGATCAACTGTGCTTTATAACCACCCACTCTCTAGGTAACTAATCAGCCTCCACTAGAATTAACCCACTCCTTTGAGAAAGGCATTAATCTCTCTTAACAACCTAATCACTTCTTAAAAGTTCCACCACTTTTCAGACTCTTACACTGGGGATTCATTTTCCATGCATTAATTATGTGACACATATCCAAACAAGTAGATGAATAAACATTCATCTACTTGATGATGAATAGCAGCCCTCTTCTACACACAAGTCCTTTCCTCTTAGTTCCAGTTCTGTTTCTCCTTCCTATCTACTGTGGCAGTTTCTGTTGATGTCAGCTAGGGCAGGTCCATGGGAGTTTTATTCTCTTCTCCCACCCTATATTCACTCCTGTCCTATCTGTTGTATAAACAGCCTTGGTTTTCCTATATCCTGGAGCTCTATCTGTTATACAAGTGTAAGTAATTTAGTTTCTTATTATGTTTTTGTACTTTGCAGGTGTGTTTTTTTAATAAATTGAATGTTTATGGAAACTCTGCATCAAGCAAGTCCATCGACACCATTTCCCCAACACATCAAATGATAATTAGCATGTTTTAGCAATAAAATATTTAAATTAAATTTGGTACATTTTTATAATAAGATTTGATGATATTGCATTCTTCATAGGCTACAGCAGAGAGTGAATATAACTTTTATATGCACTAGGACACAGAAAACTTACGTGATTCATCTTTATCAAAATATTTGCTTTATTGTGGTGGTCTGGAATAGAACCCAAAGTATCTCTGAGGTAAGCTGTACCAGCATTAGAGAATCTTTACACAGCTCTTTCCATATTCCCATCTTTTCTGTCTTCTTAATGTAATGCCCAGAATCTGCTTTTCTTCCTCTCTAGCTGGCACAATTAGTAGAGATGTCACAATATACCAATGACATGCCACTCAGCCTATGTGAAAGACTGGCAAAATAACAAATGTAGAGAAAATATATGAACAGTTATTAAAAACACACAATAGCAACAAGTGCGTAACAATTTCCTAATATAAAAGGGGACAAAATGGAGAGGAGCCAAGAGAACCAGGTGCAGATTCCATCTCTGACATTTTTATAGTGATATGAGTCCAGATACATTACCTAACACTTCTAAGATTTAATGTCTTAGCTATAAAATGGGCTTAGTATTTCTTATCTTTAAATGTTATTGGAATTGAAAGAGTTATCTAATTGCCTATCCTGTAGTTAGATTAAAGGAAATGTTTTCTGGATAAAATATTATTCATACCCAAATGAACACAACTAGTTATTGTGATTGAAATGGAGGAAACAATGTTTCAGAGCACAACCCATGTAAAAGTCCTTGTGCAAACAGCTGTCACTGAAGTCGTTGGACAGCTCCTTGTTATGTCAAGACTTTTCTAAATAAGAGTAATATTTTCATCTGAAGAAAGCATGCACATTTAAATCATACAATCAAATTCCCATGCCTTCTTAATTTTCCAGCACTCATTTATACTTCTTTTTTCCACTCAATAAAAAATAAATAAATAAATAAATAAATACAAAATAAAAATGTACTGGAACCAATTATTATTCTCACAGCCTGACTGCTTTCCCTACCTGCCTTCCTGTCTGTGGTAGACACAGGATTCATTCACCCAGTTTCATTCCTGGTCTTTGCAACATAATTTTATGCAGCCTGAGGGCTATATAAAGCAAGACCGCTTTATAGTTTAGCTTCTGAACATGATTGAGTTTTCACTAGAGGACCTGGGTAAAACATGGAAGGCAACATCAAAGATCTGAGGCAGTGGCCACACTTCTACTGCTTCTGTAGTTTCTGATGACAGGTACCTGTGTGGGGGTGGAGTGGCACAGAGTAAAAGCAACCATAGTAGAGGTCTAGATGTCCTTCCTCTAAGCCTGTGGGTGTCAAGGGCAGGATCCTGGACATTTCTGCTGCTGGCCCAGTGCACACAGGAGCTACAATGATAGTTTCTCATAGGCTTCCTGTACCCAGATCAGAAATAGTAGTTCTTCTATAGATCTATTATGGTTATACTGAGAGGAACTCTTTGAAGCTCAGTTCAGAATGAACTTTTCCAACTCTTTTATAATTGTATTCTGAATAATATTCCACTTAAAATCAGAAACATTAAAAGGTAGTAATTTTTTTCCCTAAAAATTTTGCAAATGTTTAAATATATTAGAAATTATATAATCAACTGTATTCATAAATATTTATTTTGTATTGTAATACAAATTATATACAAATTATAATATTATGTAATCATATAATCAACTGTATTCATAAATTTTATTTTGAGTAAGAAATTATTATATTCGGGATTATATTTCCTTTTTTTCCAAACATGCTTCTATCACCTCAATAAGATATCCAAAGAGGCTGTGGGTGTCTATAGATCAGCTATTCACGGGTGAGGCCGGTTCCGTACATGCAACATTGATGCTGGGGAGATGATCATTGAATAGTTTCCTTTTGTGTACTTTTCTTTCAATAAAATTCTAAGATATACTACAAAGATAGAATATTTTAAAGAAACAATTTTTCTTGTCAAAAACTTTAATTTTTACAAATAGAGTAATCATTTCTCTATCCTTTCCCTTATAACCTGCAGGTAATTTATCATAAGTGCCAGAATAACCAGATTCAGTTTTAGTTCCTTTTTTTAGTGGCTATTTTATTTATTTGTTTGTTTATTTATTTTTGGTACCAGGGATCAAAATCACAACCTCACGCCTTCCAGGCAGGCGCTTGCACTGCTGAGCTAAATCCCTAGCCCTAGTGGGTGTTTTAATAAAGTTAAAATAGGTGAAATAACCTCTCTGAGCCTAATACCTATGTAAAAGACAAATATGAGCAAACTATATTTATTGAGCCAAAAAACATAAAACTACAGCATTGGGCATAGCATGGGAGCTCTTTGGGGAAGTAAAAATGATCAAGGTATGTGCGTGTGCAAAACAGCCAAAATGAAACCCATCAATCTGTATAAGCAATATGAAAGGAGGGAAGAGAAGACAAAACAGCATTGTAAGAATAAATGAAATGGTGTATATATAATGTGCATGGTGTAGAATATATTCAATGAATGATTCAATGATGAAATGTTATAACGCTATTGTAGGTTCAATCTTAGTAGACTAAAAAACAGTATAGATAATAAAAAAAAAAGAAACAGCATAGCACAAGTTTCCCTACATCCTCAAGTAAGATACACAGTCCTTCCTCATGGCATGCTGTGAGGCATTATTGCTCCTTTCCTAGCCTTGTGCCACCATTGTTTTTCTCTCAGACTGTATTAATGAATGTAAAGATTCATGAGAAGATTAGATATATTGCAGGTTATGGCAGAGATCACTTAGTATTAAACAAATTTTGTTCTTTCCTTTCATAGAAAGAATTGTAGCTGAACACATCACTGGATGACGTTTTTCAGGTTTTTAAGTAGTGTGTATGGGCAGAAGGGATCTGAGTTTCTTCTGGGTTAGAGTTTTCAAGAGATAGGATGTGTCCTTTTTTCTTCTGATTGAATACAGATAGTGATGAAGGGCTTATGTAGCTGAAACTGCAGAGTCTTTCAATGGACACCTGGAGAAAGGCCACCCTAAGACTGCTATGGGAGAGATGGGTATATTTACTTTTTAAGCTACCAAAGTTTGGTGTTCTGTTTGCTATTGTTTTGTAGTCTGTCTCAGGTAATACAGAAAGCCCAAATGTAAAGAGCTACTGGAATGCAGTGGCCTTTTCCCTTTGCAGCCATTTATGGAGGAGGCTCGGAGAACATATCTGCTCTCACCCAAAAGGGTATTTAAAGTGATTCATCTGGAAAGTTTGTTTTCTGTTTCCTGGAATTTGGAGACATAGAGAGACTAGTGACTCTTTAAAATGTAGGGCCCCTTATGTTGATAGAAAAGGGAGGGAGGAAGGGAGGAAGGGAGGGAGAGAGAAAGAGAGAGAGAGAGAGAGAGAGAGAGAGAGAAACAGAGAGAGAGAGAGAGAGAGAGAGAGAGAGAGAGAGAATCTCCAGAAACAGATGTGCACCCATCAGAGGAAGACAGCCTGCACCCATCTTTGTGGGGACCCACAGCCAAAAGAAGTGAAGCAGTGTTGAATGGACCCAGCTACAGGCAACTGCTGTTTGGAGCCCATGACCTCCGCTACCAGCTTGAGGCCATGTTCACTGCCTCCAGTAGCCATGGTTGGGTCTGCATCAGGAGGGTTTCAGAGCATTCAGCAATGGCTTGGAGAGAAAGAGTGGCTGTTCATGTGGTGCTCATGGGGCTCGGCAGATGTGTGTCTGCACAGCAACCAGGCGTTTACCCCCATTATACCCCTCTTCACTTAACCCGCTGCTTTGCAAGGAACAAAAATGGCAGTGGGGAGGAGGGAATTGAAGAGGAAAAGATATTAACTGTGCTTTCTGAGCTGACTCTGCAGGCTCCATCTAGGGAAATAAAATTAAAATTGCACAATACATTAAACCGTAGTGCTGGAATTTATGAGACTTAAATTTTTGAAGTGAGATTTTTTTTTTTCTGAATGAGAGCAGGGATGGGAAAAATCAACTCCATGACTGGAAAGGCACCGGGGGGTAGAGGTTACCCTTCATGACAGCTCATGTATCTCCAACAAGAGGTTTAAAGGGCTTTAATAACTTTTGCCATCGATTAGAGAATAAGTAACTTTAAACCACCTCTTCCTTTGTCTACTTTGGCTCTAAGTGTGTGACACAAGAGCTTTCTAGGACAGATTGTCTTTCCTTTAGCATATTCTTGATAGTGGCACAAACACAAGGCCTCTGAACATTCAGCTAGGGTTGATCTAGCTCGCATAATTATAATGCAAGCCACAGCATGAATTGGATCTGTCAGTTTAAAATTTTAGCATTCATATTAATTAGGTAAAATTACCTTATGTGTATTATTTTATTTGTCATAGAGTATCTATGTAGTCAGCATTAGAAACTGCTAATAAAATATTTGCATTTTTATACTCTTTCAATATTTAGTATGTATTTTATTTTTATACCAGTGTGAACCAGCCACATCGCAAGTACTCAGTAGCCACATGTAGCTAATGGCTACTTACTGTGTTTTAACAGTACAGACTTGGAGTTAATTGTCTCTAAATTTGCCTAAGTAATGAATGGAAATACTGGGCTGCAGAGAAAACAGAGAGAAAGAAGAGAAAGAACCAGAGTAAAAACTGAAAATGCTGATGAAGGAGAAAATCTGAAATGGTGGAACAAATGTAAAAACAGAAGGATTCAAAATGGTGCTTGGTTCATAGAAAATGTCTCTCACATGCCTGCTCTTACTATCTGATACTTCTTTTTAACTTTAACTTGATCTACATCTCAGCGCCTGTATATGTAGTCCATTAAATAACTGTAGATCCACTTCTGCTTTACATGAATTTATCATTCTGCATCCAGTCCAGTTTTTCTTTATGATCTTTGGTTAATGTCCTTAATCCAGATATACCAGCCCTCATTTCTCTGACAATTTATTGTCTACCTCCTGCAAAGAAAATGAATACATTTGGCTGGGTATGACTTTTGATTAGCAAACCCATGCTGTTTCCCAGCAATCACTACTTATTTTTGTTCAAATATTTACATCTTCCTGCTAACCAAATATGTTAAGGTCATTAAAATATTTTCATACTATCATCATAGGATATAGTATCTTTAAAATGCTTAATTTCAAAGCTGTTGGAATTTGATACCTGTATTTCATAGTATCTCCAATATGTAAATATGAGTTGTGGCAGTGTAGAAGAAATATTAATGCACCACTGAAACAATGTTTTGTAATGATCTTTATCATGAGTATATTTGTAGTTTCTAGTCCATAAAATGGAATGTATTAGTCCATTGTTGTGACAAAATATCTGGGATAATATATTTATCAAGAAGAAAGGTTTATTTCAGTTCAGGATTTTGGAGATTCCTGTTACCATAGACTGACCTTTTTGCCTGGGGCCCGTGGTGAAGCAGCACATCATACAGCGAGTGTGGAGTGGAGCCAACCCAGGGACAAAAGAGAGAGAGAGACTAGAATCTCACTGAGCCCCTGAAAGAGTAAGGCCCTACTAGACCTCATCCCCTAAAGGTTCTACCACTTCCCAACAGTCAAGAACCAAGCCTTTTACACGTGGTCCTCTGGAGTTACATGCGATCTCAACTATAGCAGAGAATAAGGATAGGGAGAAAAAGAGCAATGAGATGAGAGAAAAGGGACAGCTTCATTACTGACATCCCAGAGTCTCCCTCTTCGCAGGGCTTGGTGAGGGACAGTTCAGCCACCACGAACATAGGAGCCCATTCCCTTAATAAATCCTCCCCCTTATCTGTATATATTCTATGGGAACTGCCATCCTGGAGAACCCTGGTGGTAAAATGGTGAGCAACTGTCTTAATTCCCTGGGCTCTATGTTGTTCAAGCCTGGAGATTGAATCGCCAATGCCAGTCATGTTTCCAGTAAGAAGTCCGAACTCCCAGGCACAGGTGAGTTTCCACCACCAGTAATAATTCTCATGTGTTGTCTCACATTGTTGCTGGAAGAATTAAGCACCGTCCACATAACTCTAATAGGAAAAGACAACGGAAAACCTGTGCCTGACTCCTTCCAAACACTTCCCTACAAGCCTTTTCCTTTGCTGATGTTAATTTGTATCTTTTTTTCTGTAATAAAACATAACCATGAGTATAAGAGCTTTTCTGAATTCTTTAAGTACTTTCAGTGAATTATTAAGCCTGACAGTAGGCTTAGGAACCCCTGACCCATTACAATACTTTTATCACACAGTGTACAATACTTTTATCACACAGGTTTAAGTCAAATTAAAATAAATATGCTTGATAATAACCTAATATTAATTGTGTACATTTTAAATTAAATTCTCTGCCAAATACTTCATGAGAAACACCTTACTTACTTTTTACATCAAGCCTTCAAGAAATGAAGCTCAGAGGAGTTAATGTGGGAAGACTGAACACAGCAAGTGGTGGAGCTGAGAAGTAAACCAAGCTGACTCCAAAGCCCACGCTCTCAACCGCTGTTTTTCACACTCACGGGGATCAGTGACATACTAACTTAACTTTAATAAAATGTCCATTCACTCAGATGTTCTAAGAAAGCATTCTATTAAAAAATAGCAACTCCAGTGGAAGTTCAGGAGTTCAGAAAGTAGTGTGTCAGCCATTCAAGTTTATATAATAGGCGATGAATGAAAGTGCCTGTTTGATAAGATCCAAATGAGAACTGCGTACTTCCTTGTCTCTCTCTCTGCCTACAGGTTCCTTTAACATCACCAGCAAGGACTCCCTATTTGGCTTTCCTGTTTCTATCATCATCACAGGGTGTGCTCTTATGGTTTGTAGCTTTCTGGCTTATGTTATCACGCGTTCCTATAGACTTGTGTGTATTTACTGCAAACAAGTTTGAATGGATTTATATGGTTTCCAGAAAGCTGAAATATTCATGAATTTCACACTGGTGCAAAAAAAATATACCACAGAGTTTGCCATCTAATCTCTGGCAACCGTTTCATTGTCTCACTTTTGTTGCACATTCCACGGGGAGAGTTTAAGTAACTTCATTTTTTCCACTACATAATTCAGTAACTTTAATAAACTCATCCACTGGCTGAGCACTATGTTAAAAATCTCATGCACAATTTCTTCAGTGCAGCACTTTATTACCAGTTTCACTGTAATGCAATATTAATAAAAATTGATGGCACTTGGACTGTGCAGCCACTATTATGCATTTACAATAATATTTATACAAATAATTAAACTTTCATTTTATTAGATAGGACATGTCTATGCAAAGGGATCTTTTGCTCAGATTAAATGAAAAAATTGCAAGAATGTGTTGACCACTGCATTCTCTATCTGGATTTTCTCTGATTGTACTACAAGAACATCTAGTTTCAAATATTGTATCTGTCATCCATACTTCACATCAAGGAATTAATCAAACTGACAGTGTAAAGAGTTTTTTGAATGTTCATTACTTTAACTATTAATTTTTAAAAGCAGCAAATGTTGCAAGTCAATAGCATCCATAAAAATTGATTTATTGTGCAATTTTCTTCATACTCCTAGAAGCCAAGAGCTGATTCTGTGTATCCAATGCTTTCTATTTCTACACTACACTCTTCACATCCATTTTTTTAAGGTAAATTATTTAGATGAAAGAAATGTAATCTTGTTTGAATTCTACTGATTTAAATTTGTGAGAAGTGGCCACATCAAGGAAATGTGGAATTTAGCATGAAAAAGAATGATACGCTGAAATAATTACATTGTGAAAATCACAGGAATGCAATTTATATTAAAAAGTGCAAAGGATCTTGATCAATCACATTTCTTCTGTGATATGGCTAACCTCAATTACACTCTGATAGAGAATTATGGAACACCCAGAACCTACTCAAGCCATTTTTACTACAGTGTCTCCATTTAAATATAATCAGTTTCCTTTAAACACACATATCCCATGTCATCTTGAAGTTGCTCAACACTAAACATTTTAGTGCTTTAATTTCAGAACTGAATTTGCTGTCTGTCAATTTGTGTTTGAATTGTGCATCTTTGTTCTGTTTTTTACACTTTCTTGTCTTGAGCAACACTTAATCCTCTGAGTTTCAGTTATCATCTCTATAAAGTGTAGGTTATAGATATTATTCAATGGGATTTTTAAAACAATTAAACAAGAAGAAGCAAAATATTTGTAGAAAGGGTTTAACACAGTAGTATTCATTAAATGTGATTATTCTTGCATCCAGATATGCTTAGGTCTTTGATAATATAATTTGATTATAAGAAGTAAATATTTCTGAAAACACCACTTCTACTAATATTGTTCTTTTCTCTTTAAACAAAAATGCATGGTACAATTAGTACTTCTTAACTACAAAGGAAAATTTATAACTTTTTAAATGGTACTTTGAAGTAGAAAATGATAGTGTGAAATCTCAATGCCAATCAAGTCCAGCAGACTGATGATTCTCCAATATGATGCTGGTCCCTTACTGAAAATTCCATTTCCCGAACACGGTTGCCCTCTTCCCCATGTCTACAGGTGAAAATAATATTTATTATTTCCAATGCCACTTTTAATTTTCAACATAAAAATGCAAGATAGTGTGCTGTTTGTACTGAAGGTTAAGAACTGGGTAATATTCAACTTACCTCCTGCCATGTTCCAGTGGAGGTGCTTGTCACGCCCTGCCGACTGCACTCTGCAAAAAAGGCAAAAGAATAAACTGGGTTTAAACAAGATTTAGATTCCATCCTTGGTACTACTGATCCCTCCTGCTGCTTACAAGTGCATGCTAACCCTGTAGGAAATGCCACATTGCTACCTAGGGAAGGAAAAAAAAAAAAAACATAATGATGCATCTTAAGTATTTCCTTCTAATTTAAAAATTTATTTTAGATACCAAAACACTAATTATATCTACTTTCATAAAGATGAGCAAGCAGAGAAAAAATAAGTAGGCATATTAAAAGCTTTAGCAGTCCAAAAGAGGAGAACCATTTGAGCATTCAGAACATATGGACTTTGGTGAATCACAATTATAACAGGAAATTGGAACAAGTTTTTTGAGCTCATTGGGATTCTAAATGAGACTCAGGAAAGGCTAGATTGACAGTAGACCTTGATATAGTGATACAATTGTGGAGACTTAAAACAATAATTGTTGAGTTTAAAAAACTTTTATTTTCTCAAAGATAGCATTTTCAATGTCATGAAAACTAAATTAATATGTTAGAAAAACAGAATTTAGATGCAGAAAATAATTGATAGAAAATAATGAGTCATGCCAGGTATCTATATGATTCAATTTGTGTGTAATTTATGTTTTAG
The DNA here is from genome assembly GCA_004363535.1 of Dasyprocta punctata. Taxonomy (NCBI): domain Eukaryota; kingdom Metazoa; phylum Chordata; class Mammalia; order Rodentia; family Dasyproctidae; genus Dasyprocta; species Dasyprocta punctata. The sequence continues at coordinate 61,610 of RJWM01006182.1, read as the reverse complement.
GAGATGAAACAATTACCAAAAAAAGTGATATTGAAAAATAGTATAATAAAATTTCCTAAGATAACAAAGGCCCTGCATAGTTTTTTGTTTTTTGAAGTTTTTTTCTTTTTCTTTTTCTTTTTTTTTTTTTTACTGTTGTTAAACTGTCACAAGCTTAGTGACTTTAGCCAGAAGGAATTTATGATTTTAAATTTCTTAGATAAATATCTGACAAAGATTTCCTCAAAATAAATCAAGGTGTCCACAGCCCTCCACTTATCCTTTGAGATTCCAGGGACGATGCATTTCTTTGTCTTTTCTGGGTTCTAGGGATTACTCATATTCCTTGGCTTATGGTGCCTTCTTTTACCATCAAAATCAACCTTATATCTCTCTGACCCTGCTTCTTCTGTCATATCTCTTCTTGAGGACCCCTCTTGACCAGATTGGATCCACTTGGATCATCTGTTTTCCCCTCCCATCAAGATCCTTAATGGCATCTGCAAAGTCCTTTCTTTCAGAAGAGGTAAAATATTCAAACGTTTCAAGAATTAGTATGTAGATATCTTTAAGAGTGTCATTGTGCTGTCTACCACAATCTGACTCTCCACGTGAAAGTTCAGTGGGTTCCTGGTAGAATTAATGAAAAGGAGCTCATGCTTCCATATATTGTAAATTTTAAAGATAAGTAGAAAATTTAACAAGCATTTGGATTTTTAAAACTCCTTATTATAGAAGAATACCCTTAACATAAAACCTGTGAAACATTATAATCCAGCAGACTGTCTTAGATTGATTATGGTTAGTAACACAAGAAGCTGTTTCAAAACCCTGCATCTCATACAATAAAAGCACTTCCTGCTTGAGTATGACCCAGTGGGAGTTTCTGAGCAAGTGGTCATCCTTTGACCCATTCATGGAAATTCAGGCTGTGCATTAGGGTTTTATCTACCTCTAATTTATCAGATTCCTCTCCTTTCATGGTTAGTAATTTGGAAAGAGAAATTGTATGGATTTTGGGGGACCAGCATGGATGTGACATCTATCACTCCTATTTACATTCCATTACCTGCATCTTAACTACATGGCCATGGTTAACTGCCCAAAAGGCTTGTAAAGATTTTCCCAGGAAGAACCAAAATGAGTTTTGAAAAAAAAAGTAATACTGTCAGCTACAGACAGATAATAGAAACAACTTTCTTAAGATAAAAGACCCACTGTATATAACTCTAGTTGTTACCCAATTGTTAGTCACTTGACTGCATACACAGGCACACAGATATTTTGGTTATATAAACTTACCTAAAGTCAATATCAAAATGTATATACTATAATCAGAAAACATATACAGAGCTAGCTATACACACTTTGGGAAGAGAAAAACTCATGCAAATCTTTAATACTAAATTTATTGAAACATCACAAAAATACAGGTTACCTTTGGCCTGCATAATTACAAAAGATGCTCAAGGTGGTGGCCATTAACTTTCAGACACTTATTAGTACAGCAAACTCCTGCTTGGTAACCTTGGTCATTGAGATCTCTGCACATGCATTTTCAGTTTCTTCTCCAAAGGCTGACAGTGTAGTGGGTTTTCTGTGACATCCTCTAGGATCCCTTATATGAGGGTAACACCGTCTGTTGAAAAAATATCATACATTTTTATTTTTGTGAAGTGTGTATACATTTTTTTAGTGGACTTTGTATGTGTTTTGCAAGTCCACAAAAGTTTTCTAAAATAGGAGTTGAGTTGGTCATATCTGAATTCACACGTAATAAAACTAGAGGATACTTTTTGAAAGCTAATGAATAACCAGACATACATAAGAAAGCACAAAGTACTTGGTAATAACAAGTCCTATTCTCAGAACTGGAAAACTGTGTCATGTGGTCAGGAGGAGTACAGACACTGAAGACAGAGCCAGGGTAAGGACCAGCTTTTAGGGCTGGGGTGTACCTCAGTGGTAGAGTGTTATCTAGCAAGTTCAAGACTTTGCATTCAATTCTCATCACTAAAATAAATTTTTAAAAATCCACCTGTACTTCTCACTAGCTGTGTGACCTTGGCCAAACTGCTTAACCTCCAAAATCTTCCTTCAGTAGTAAAAATGGAAATATCAGTTTCTACTTCATAAGTGTCTACAAGAACTAAATTAAATATTTCATTTGAATAAGAATGGTAAACATTTATACATGACATTTTAAGTGCCAGGTGTTTCTCTTATGTCTTCCAAGTAGTTGGCATGTTTAGTCAATTATTTATATGGATGAAAGCAACCAGATAAATTGAGTATTAAAATATTGAAATTACAGTTTATATAGAAATAAAACATGAGAAATACGTATAATGTATTAATCACCCTCCTTTAGTTGGGACAGTAAGTCTGACATACACAATAGAGGAAAGGTTTATTTTGGCTTATGGATACAGAGGATTGAGTACATGATTGGATGGTTCAAAAGAAGATATATCATAGCAGAAGGGCAAGGTGGAGGAACTCTGTTCAACTCATGGCAACCAGGAAGGGAAAAGGGAATGAACCAGAAAGGGAGGGGCCTAGGCCGACATAGAAACTTCAATGCCCCTAGGATCTACTTCATCCAGTTAGGCCCTACATTGTAATAAGCCCATTCAGCTAATGAATTTATCAATGAATCAAACCAGTCGATGAAGTCAGAGACCTCATGATCCAATTACCTTTCTAAAAGTACCACCTCTGAACACGTGAGTTTTTGGGAGACACTTTGGTTCAAACCATACCACATACTGTTTCTTTTTTCTCTTTAGATGTGCTTATGCTGATGCTTACAAATGTGCTTTTTTAGTCAACTATTTTTTTTTCATTTTTAGAATCTGTGTTTGGCTATTTTATAAATCTACCTTTTTAAAATAATGTTCTATCTTTCATTATAGTTTCAATTATTTTTCTAATTTGAATCATAACTATTTTCCATTTCTATTAGACCATTTTCACCGGCCAGAGGATGCATATCCTTATTTCCCGTGCTATTAAAATGCAGCAGCCGACCTCCGAGGCCCCTATCTGAACTTAGAAATCTTACAAGGGTCAAATACTCTGTTTCCAGGCTTACCACATTATCTTTGATTCCTTTTCATATACTTGGTGTCAGAGAGGTTCTGTCTTTCTTTTACTTTCTTTTATTTTAAAAAGTGAACTGTGAACTGAAGCTTTATTTTGTCAAAATTGTGTTTTACCCATCGCATTTTCATTTTTTTTGGCAAAAGGTTGGATAGCAGGATCATCTATGTCAATTTACCTGCAATATGTGGGGCTGTTTCTTAAATCCCTTTAATGAAATTATGTAGGCTGACAATGAAAACAAGCATGAAAATGGATAATCTCACATGAAGGTATATAACACTTCTTTCATTAGTAGTCCCTGTTGAATGTCCAGCAGGTACAATATTTGTGTTAGAGATACAGTGATGTATCCTAGCCTTCATGAAGATTACATTCCAACAAAATTAGATGAATTTTTAGAAATGTGTCAAATTGAAGCCACAAAGGTGTTAGTTCATATATTATAAAAAAATCAGAGTTATTCATGAAATTCAAATACATTAAAAAATACCTTAATGAAATTTGGTCCTCTTATTCATTGATAATATCATAATTTTATAATTCTTTTAACTGATGAAACTTTCAATATCCATTTCTTACATAAACTCAGAGTATAGTAGGACTAGATGTTTATTTAATATAAAAATAATTTTGATAAGGAGCCAATAATCTCTATTATTTTGAAAAATACATTACAAAAAGCATTACTATTAAAATAAGGAACAAGAAAAACCAGTTCACTTACTCTAATTCAGTATCGTTCAGGGTCTTAAAATCAAGAAAACAGAGAAGGGAAACAAAATGTTTTAGCTTATGAATTAGTAAAAATCATTGTTTATAAATTGTAATTGTCTAATTGAAATCTAAAAACTCCAATTAAAATAACTTTTAAAACATAGAAAATCTTAATAAGTTGGATATAAATCTAAATTTGTCATAAAACAAAGAACAAAATTATTCCAATTTAAAAAAAACATTTAAAGACTCTACAAGCACAGAAATAGATAATTCTACTGAGGAAAAAGAAATGACATGAGCTGGTGAAACAACATCCATCTTTTTTGACAGGAAGTCTCAATATTTAAAAATATCTATTCTTTCAATTAACTTGTAAATTGAGTGAGAAATCATTCTCTTGATGAATTTTAGAGGAAACTTGGCAAAAATAATTGTTGAGTTAATTTAAAACAGGAAATGAATGAGAATGGCTACCATAATTTGGAAGAGCCAGAGTAATGATAGGGATGGTGAGGGTTATGTATTTACGAGATACAAAAGTGTATATACATTTACAATCACTAAAATATTACATAGTTAGAAGACCAATAAATGGAATAGAACCCTGAATTCAGCAATTGCTGAAAATTAAGCAGAAAGGTAGCTTCTGATGATGATTGCCTTTCAAATTAGGGGTGGAGAAAGAGACAAAATTACTTAATGAACAGTACTGGAAAAGTAGATAACTAAATCATTTAAATTAATGATTTAAGATTTTTTAAGAGTAGAAAATTTTAGGGGCATTATATGTAAGTTTTATATTCTTGGTTCAAAGAGAGTGAGGTAAAATTTATTCCCTCTTCATCTTCTATTTTATCTTCTCTTTTTCTCACATAAACACATGGAATGAAAAAAGTAGTGAGAGTAAATTAAATGAAAACAAAGCATTCTAGTCTTCAGTACCTAAAAAAATTGACAAGTTAGAACTTATATTTGTCTTTTTTTCTTGGAAAATTCTTTTATGTATGTTTATATTTCTATATATACATGTATTACAAAAATTTATAAAGGACCAGGAGTATAATTGAGAGGTAGAACACTTACCTAGCATACATAAGGTCCTAGATTTGATTCATAGCACTGTAAAGCAGTAAATAAATGAATTGGGCAAAATATAAGAATTTACATATCAGTAACGATAACCTAGATTATGTTTACCATAGGATCTGATGGGTCTAAGGCAAAGGTTTATTTCTTCTTTGCTGGTTTCCTCATTCTGAAGATGAGGTACTGTGGATGAAAAGAAAAAAAAGAGAGAGAAAGAAAAAGTTATGGGATCAGGGCACCATAGTCTCTATGACTGAAGCCTCGATTGTAGTTTTCTCTGGCTATTTATTAAAGTCTCTTCTTTACAAAAAGCAGAAGGGGAAATGGGAGGGGTAAAGCACAGAAAAATGAGAACTTAATTGTTTAGCTATCCCAGGGACTGTTTTTGACTGTGTCTGGCCTTCATATTTACAGTTCTTTCAGACATATCTTAGCAAAGCATCTTGTGCTGTCTTAGCAGCATTCCACTGAGGCTAAGGTCCTGCTTTCATTTCCATTCACACTATGCTTTAGCAAGACTTCCTCCAGAACAAACAATCATGTGGCCTAGCAGAGCTCAAACTCCCTGGAGTTACCGGAGGTAAGGTTAATTTAAGACATATCTTTTCCCATACTCCTTTACACTTCTTGTCCATCTTGAAATAACTACAATCCTTGTCAACATAATCTTCCTCGAGAAATCCAAGGTGATTGAGCACTTCTTTCTGGGTACTTGCTACACTATAACAGTAGGAAAAGAGATTTTGAATCATGATTTCACTGTTAAAGTTGGAATCCACACACATTACTTTCACTAAAATTTCCTTGGTCAAATAAGTCATATGGTCATCCCTGAATTTCATAGGGTAGAAGTTTATAATCTGCTGATAGGGAGGCATACCACCTAGAGAGGTACAAAACGTGAGTGGATGGCGATGCTGTCTATTGCCTCTATCAAGCAGAGACAAACCAATGATTTTCCAATGACAGTAAAATCTGAGTTTAAATTTCAGATCTGTGAGAAATACCAGATTGTCCCTAGATTAGGGTCGAATAGGCTTCTTTTGAAATTGGAAAAGTGTAAATTAAAGACAAATTATCATCCTGACCTCTACTGATGGAACAGGCATAGGATTACCTCACAAGCACAATTCCTGTTAAGAACTGAGAAGGAAGACAAAGACGTGGTAGTGTCTCGTCTTCAGCAAACTTGAAATCCCACAAGCTTTGCGGTTGGTTGTTATATCCAGTATAGGCTCTCACTCTCTTCCCCCGAGACAGCTTCCCAGCTGCTGCTCCCTGGCCATTGACTCCTGTCTTGGAGGTGCCTCCTTTTCAGTTTTGTCCCTTAGCTCCTTCTAAAAAGGACAATAGAGATCACAAAAACTACATTTGTTTTCAGCTTTCTCAACTCTCTGCATACTGTAGTCATATTTGAAGTCTTAAATAATCACAATCTCTTGAAGGTCAGATTTGTGGCAATTTTAGTGCAAAAGTGTAGTCTAATTCTAACTATTTGTTTTCTATTAGCTGGATATTCCAGGGCTACATCCACATGTTTTCACAGCTTAACTGTCCTACATGTTAATAGGGATATGTTGACTTTATCAGGATGGGGTTTAGAAGGCTACATTTCTGGTCTCCTTTACCTGAATTCATGGGAATTGGCTAACGTGATTACGGAGAAAGACAAGTCTCATGACATGCCATTCGTGGGCTGAAGGCCCCAAAATTACCATGAAAATGGTAGTACATTCAGTCCAGATTCTAAGGCCTGAGGACCAAGGATTGGGTAGAGGGGCTCTTATGTAAGTTTTGAAAACTGAAGGCTTGAGATACCAGAACTCAAATGCCCAAGGACAGAAAACTGATACTCCAGCTCAGAAAAAAAGCTAGATATCTCTCTTTCTGCTGCCTTTTTTCCCCCTTTATTCTGTCATCATTAAGCTGAATTTCTTTCTGTTTACTGAAAAAAAGTCTTTGTTGTAAAATCCATAATTCTGCTTTGTTTTTCTTCTCTAAAGAATCGCTAACCTATAAACTTTAAACTATATACATGTTTATTCCATAAAATTACAACTGTTAAAATATTTGAAAGAAATTCATTTGGAAACCATGCTTCCACTAGTGGCTGATTTTATCACCACCTTTGTGATAATTAAGCAAATTCAGAGTAATTCTATTTATTTTTATTATATTTAATGAACCAAGGCATAAAACCTGTCAAATATTTTATTAAGTTATAAATCATTTTGAAAAGAACTCAGCATGGTCATAACATATATGATTCATTTTATGTATTTATATGCATGTATCTATAAATAATTAGTTCAACAATTTGCCGTATTCAGTTCCCTAGTAGATTGTGAACTTATTTCTGTGTTTATAATATGCAACTTTTCTGCTTCAAAGGGAGGATGTTTTAATTACATGTGTTAACTAAACTGTCATATTTTGAGCATATACACCAAAATGTTTGTAATGATTACATGTGAGAGTCATAGTTTGCTTTTTTATTTTTGCCTATTTCTGTTTTCTAACATCTCTGCCATGAATGTAATTTTTTCATGAAAAAACTTTTTAAAAATCAAGATATCTGGTACTCATGCTTCCACATTTAAATCATATCCAGGTCATTAGGCCTTTCTTGGTCATTCCATCAAAGGAGGTGTCACTCTTCTTGTGTCCTTCACTTTGCGTCATTGTTACATGTAGCCCTCCCTTTCTCTCTCTGTTTTTCATTTATTATTATTATTTTTATTTCAAACAAAAGGAAAACAAGAAGTCAAAGCATAATAATTCTGCCAGTCTATGTCTTTTGACCAAAGAATTTGACTAATGAATTTTTCTCAAAGTCCTCTCTTCAAATTCATCAGTTCTGTGGGGACAAGCACTACAATTTTCCACAACAATGAGGGGGCACAATCCGCCTCACATCCAGATCATCTCCAACTGGCATCAACAGCTTGGTCATTCCCATCACCCACGTGATTCTGTATGGGTTAGCTATCACTGTGAAGGAGCCATATCTAAAACCGAATAAATATTTTACATACAATCCCCTTTTGAAAAGCTGATTTTTGAGTCTTCCTTCTTGGAGTCACCTGAAAACTGAATTTCAATGGAGAAAGCATTTACTTTGGAATTCTCAATTTATTGAATTTTTTCCCTTTGTCAGTTAGTATATCTAAAACTTATTTGGTATCAGTGAGAAGAAATGGGGCTGCTTGGCTTAATCTGGACAACCCTGTTGTGCTCTTAAATCTCTTTATTTTGGTCTTAAAATCTATCTGCCTATCAAAAAAATTTTAACAGAGTCAATCCTGGCAAGTCTGCATGATGTGAGAAATGGATTTTATGTTACTTTGCATCTTAGAGATACCAAGTGCTGCTAAGAATATAAATGTCTCACTGTCATATGCATTTGTGTTTTCTCCATGTTTTGCTCAAGGTGATGTCCAAGCCCTTTGGCCTTATGTGCCTGGTGAGGAGGCCTTGTTAGGACTTGAATAATGCTCAGCCTGCTTGACTTGCAGAATTTATGATGCCTGGAGACAGTTCTTTTAAAAACTCTTCTGTTGCCCTTATCTAAACATTTCATTAAATGGCAATTTCAAGTAATTCAGTTAGTTCTTTGTCAAAATAAGAAAAATATTTTAGAAAGAGTTTTCAAAATACTTAGAAAGGGTATTTAGTCGTGTGCATATTTTTTCAAATACTTGGGTTACTTTGGGTTTCTCATCAGTAAGATAACAATCTTTCTAAAGCAAAAAGCTTATGTTGTATAATAAGACCTTTTAAAAATTATTTATGTATTTTCACTTTAGGCTGTTGTACAACCTTGGGTGGGCATTTGAAGACACCAAAATATACCTGCAGGAGGGTTGTGGATTAAGTAATAAGTGGTAAACCTCCAACTGAGGCTTTGTGTTTATCATTATCATCTTGGAAAAGAAAATATTCAGACTGGTAATGATTCTGGGCTACCTGCTGTGGAAGATTTCAGTCTCCATGTAACATTTAATAAAACATTATCACTAGACTTCAGTAAGACTGTGTTGATAAGAAGTGCCTTTATAAGAAGTCAGAAGAGTGATCTATTGAGGTACACAATGTAAACGTTAGAAATAACAAAGTAAAAACAAGATTCATAAAAGTAGAGATAAAATTTTTACCCAAACTCATAAAAAATAAAGTAAATGAGAAAAAAAAGAAAAGGAAAAACACACAACAATCTATCTAAAATCCAGTACTTAAATAGATAAAGGGAGTTCATAAATGAAACCACACATTGCAAGCAAAGCAAGAAATGAATGGGAGAAATATATTACTAGCATGGAGCAAAACAAAATTCAATAACCTTAGGAGTGAAATAATGCCTCAGCTACATAATGGATGCAGTCTTTGGTCTTATGAAGCTCAGAAATGTCTAAATTTTCATTGTGTCAAGTTTCTTACACTTGGGGTTCACTGATTATATTACTTTGCTAGCATCAGTCTTCTTTATATGGTGCATATTTTATACCTTTTATTTGGATTTAGTACATGTTAAAAATCAGAGTAATTATTACACCAAGGTATTTGCCCTTTGATTATCCTGAAGTCTCTCCAGGTTGCTAGTTGGTATAATTTTAAAGTGCTGACCTGAGCTCATGAATTCCATCATGAAGAATCATAACTGCCTGAGAAACTGCTCTTTTGGGATGGATATTTCAGCTGTAAGTTATTTGGGGGGTGTCACTTATCTGTTGACATTGTTTAGGAATCTTATGCTAACATTTAATGTTTACTAATGTTTCAAAGGAAAGCTTCCTTCTTTAAACACAATAGAGGCTCAATTAAACTTTAGGACTTCAAATAAGACCATATCTTTAAAATTTTATGCTTTCTATCTGTACATTATTATGACTGTCTCTATCACAAACAGTGATCTAAAGTACTTACTTAGGAAGTATATTAACTGTTAGAGGTCACCAAGGTATTTTTTTAGATCATCATATTTTTGTTCTAATTGACTAATTTCTGTGTTCTTCACTTTTATGCCTAAGTCTCTGTTGGAAACTTCCCATGACAAACAATTATTGACTTAATATATTTTTATTTTTAGTTCCAAGATTGATTATTAAAGGTTAATATCTTTTTGGCCTTTTGAATATAGGTTGATTCTCCTTTTCCTTTTAGATTGATTTTCTAAGTGTTACACTTTATTAGAAAATAAACAAATATTTTGTTCCATACTTTAAAGTACTAACTGGAGTTTATAATCTTATGAAACAAAAAATGAATATGCATAGTATCAGTGAAAACAGATACAAGAATAATTCATTTTTCTTCATGGATAATATGTTATTCAGTAATTTTAGTGTGCATTTGACCTTCAGGTAAGATGGATATGCTTCTCAAAGACAGAATATATTTCTTTCTCACAGTGGCCTTTATGAAAATTTTGGACATTAATATTTTAAGATCTTCTTTTAAAATATTTTTAAAAAGAATGAGCTGATCTATAAGACATAGCCCAATCTCTAATAAGTTTCTTATAAAAATTTCAGAAAAGAATTTAACTCTTTGAATGTAGCTGGCACAAGTATCATATTTCTGTTCACTTAATAAAGAAATACTTATTGAGACATTAGTATGTCTGTACCTTTTGGGATGCTTTGAGGATACAAAAGCTAAATATATTGGCTTTGTGATTCAAATACAAGCAAATTATTAACATTGTAAACTGAGAAACAATGAGATTTTAAGTAAAAGTAGAAAAACAACTAACCATCAGCTTTTTGTTACTGTGAGATTTGAGATAATTATTTTACAAGAAGAAAACATGTGTTCTAGCTCTAGAGGTCTCAGACTATGGTCACTTCATTGTTGCTGGTTTTGCCACTTTGGGGCCTGAGATAGGGCAGCACATCAGGGCAGAAACACATGGCAGAGAAACTGCTTACCGCTTGGTGGCTGTGATGCAAAGTGACAATATTTCCTTTCAGGACATAGCCACAGACACCAAACTTCCTATCACTAGGCCTTATCTCATAAAAGTTCTGCCATCTCTCAGTAGTACCATAGGCTGGTGACTAATCTTTTAACACCTGGACCATTGGAGAATACTTATCCACACTATAGCCACATCAAAATAAATACAATTTATCAGTAAAGGCAAAGATTTGTCCTGGCATATAGACATCATTTTGAAAAATTCTAAAGCAGGGGTGGTTGATGTATTAGTCATGTTTCCTTGCTAATACACAATACCTGATGCCCCAAACTTAAACAAGAAGAGGTTTATTTTGGATCATGGTTTTTAGAGGACTCAATCTATAGTCAGCTTACTCCAGAACAACAAGGACATGGTGGAGGAAAGTTACACATGCCACAGCAGCCAGAAAGCAGAGAGAAGAGAGGAGGCGTGGAGGAATACTCACTTCCAGGTCATACCCTCAGTTTCCCAGATCTTTTGAACAGACCCCACCTCTTATTGGCATATCTTCCTGTGGATTTATCAATGTATTAGTAAATCAGAGGAAAGGGTTTCCTGGAGTTTAGCTATCCAAACAGCTAGAGGCTCCTACAGCCATGACTCCAGGAAGCCTGGCTACTGCTTCAACTAACAACAGAGCTTAGTGCTTGATTTAGAGACATGCAGAAGGTGAGAGTTGTAGAGTCAGGCTTCCACATAGATTTGAGAAGAGGGCCTGGCAAATCAGGCAGTATGCCCACAAGAAAGCATTGTGTGAAGCTGTGAGAGTGAAGTTAAAAGTGCAGTGGAAAACTCAGGAAGTTGGAGACGCCAGGAACATGGACCATCTGCTGAGGAAAGTGGCAGGCAGTAAGCAGAGTCAGCCCAAGAAGACGTGTGGTCTACAACTAGCAATAGTATAGGGATAGGTTTGCCTGCACCTTTTGGAGCTCACATCTCACCACAATTTAACTGGATCCTGGACATGGAACTAGAGGATTAATGTTTACCCTACTGAATTTCAGTCTTGCTTTGCTTTTATTTCTTTTTATACTCCTACTTTTCCATTTTAGACTACAAATATCTGTCTTGTGCCACTATATGTTGGAAGTGTTTTATTTTTTTTTCTTATATTTTACAGGGGGTAACAGGTAAGAGTTTGCCTTAAATCTCAGATGACACTTTGGACTGCAGTACAGAAGTGCTGCAACTGCTAAATCTTTGGAGACCCCTAGCGCTGAATAAAATGCACGTTTCATAAAGAGATGAACATAAATCTTTTCAGGGCCAGGGGTGGTATATTAGAATCATAGGGATAATATACTTAGCAGTGAATTAATCCACCAATTCTGTAATAGCTGAATGCACTGTTTTGAAATGGAAACTGGTCTGGGGGCATGACCTGGAAGGGTGTAACTTCCTCCGAGCTCCTCCCCTTCACTCTCTGCTTCCTGGCAGTCATGATATGAGCAGCTGTCCTCTACCAGACACTTCCATCTTTCTTTTCCTACCTTGGAGCCAGCTGACCATGGACTGAATCCTCGCAAACCCATGAACCAAAATAAAATTTTCCTCCTTTAAATTGTGGATGTTGGTATTTTGTCCCAGTGATGAGAAAGTAAGACAGAAGAGATATATACTACACAGAAAGTACAGATTTGTTAGTAAATATAGTGGGTAGATGAATGGATACATGATAGCTAGCTAGCTATTTTGGATTAAAGACATTCTAATTAATGTAAATAAATTTGATTTTATAATCACCAATTTTGCAATCATCATTCATAGAAAGATTTGGAAAATATTCTTATGCATCTATCTCAAAGACATACAGATATGATTTCAAGCTATTTCTGAAAATATTTATTTTTTATTTATGTTTTTCAATTTCTCTAATAATTTCTAAATACCAGATATTATTCTATATGAACAAAACAGAATAAAGTGATCATGTTTTTCTTGTTGTCTTTTTAAATTATAGTTTTGCTCTTCTTTCCTTCTTGCTTTCCTATCTTCTAACCTGTCTTCTCTTTGTCTTTTTATTAACCATTTGCTAGTTTTTAGCAACTGCGAAAATTTTACAGGAGAAATAAAGGAACCATTGGAATGATCACTAACTTGTTTTCAAAACTGGTAGAGAAAATGTTTTTTAAATGGAAAAAACTTTAATTTCTTTTACCATTCTTTTATGCGTCTTAGTTAAACTTAAATTTTTCTGATTTAGTTTCTGTCCCTTCATTGTGTGCTCTTCTTGTACTGATGCAACATATAATCTTAAAATATTTTTAATTATTATTTAATTTACTTATTGATTGATTAGTTGGTTGCAGTACCAGGGACTGAACTCAGATGCTGGCATGATAGGCAAATGTGATACCATTGAGCTACATCTCTAGCCCATATTTTATAAAAGTAATTTCAGTTCATCAGAGCTCTTTGTGAGGTTTCTTTGTGATTTTGTTTCCATTGATACATTTTATTCTTAATTGAGATGAGTTGTTATTATTCTAAATATTTATTTATTTATTTATTTTTATTTAAGACAAAGAAAAAAGACACATATAAGAAAGACAAAAAACAAAAGAGACAAACAAACGACTAGAGTAAATGCACAACAGTAACATTACAGGTTTACAAAACAGGATGATAGAAACTTGACAATGGTTGCAATATTGTGTATCATTATCTTCAAAATGGTTGTTTACATTAACAGATTTAGACATGTAAAATTGATCTAATCATATGAGTATTAACTGTTCTTTTTAAATAACTAATACATTCAGTAGCATGTTTGTTTTAGTTATCTTACATATACATATACAGATTTATATCTTTTCCTTTTCCCTTCCCTTTTTCCCCCTTTTCCCTTCCCAATTACTTTTGCTTTTCGAGCTGTTTTTTACCCTTACATAGTATTTATTTATTATAGATTTTGGATAGCATTTATTATAGATTATCCAAAATCTATTCTAAATATTTAAAAGAAAAAATATAAATGTGTGTGTGTGTGTGTATGTGTGTGTGTGTACGTGTATGTGTTCATTTTCTGTATGGCTATTTTTAGAATTCACTGTTTCAAGTTTTGGGTGGAAAATACATTTTTCCTACTGTTTCCATACCATATAGGTTAGCAAACAGTTTTCTTTTGCAAATTTATTCAGAAATCAGTTAAGGTTAGCAGTTTCCCTGTATTGTTTTATTCATCTCTTGAGAAATACAAATTTTAAAAAAATATATATACATAGGCACCACTTGTGAGAATTAAACTTTGTGTTAGATTGGGCACTCTGGAAATATACTCAGAGGATAAGAACTGCACACCAAAGGTTTACCAGGGGGTGCACTCACTAGAGATACTCTTACAGGCAAGTGAAGAAAGCCAAAGAAAAACAGTCTCCCTCTATAATTTGAGGCTCAAACAATATTCCAGAGGAAACGCTGGCATTTAAGTTGCCTTGAAAACTACCCTTAATTCAGGCAAAGAGGTAATATATTTATGCATTAGTATCTAAAATTCATAGATTACCAGCAACCCCAGAGGAAAGCTCACAAATTGTGCAGGAAAAAGATCCCTAACTGCTAAAGAACTCCCAGGTAGGAACCAGTTGTAGTCCTATGAAGGGCAAGGATGGCTGCAAAGTAAGACCCTGAGCTGGAAGTCAGGGATGAGCTTTGAATCCATTATTACTTGATTTAAGGATTTGGTGGGGAACAACATTTTAAGGTACCTTTTCCTGATTTGAAAGTAGGGAAAATATTAAAGCATCTACCTGTATTTCCAAGAATTATTCCAATCCTTAAATCGTACTCTAAAAATTAAAAGTCACTGTACATGTTTCATGTTATAATCTAACTTCAAATAAGAATTATTAACAACTTTCACAAAACGGCAAGTTGGAGAGCTGTTCCTTCATGAAAGTCATCGGTTTAAACTGGGTCACATGAATATAGCTTAGTAAATGGGGAAACTGAAAAATGAGTTTCTAACCTTTGTGGGAGATGAGCCCTGCCACCCGCAGGAGATGGGAGACAAGCTATTGGGTAGGCAATATAGATTGCTATTTGGGGCAACAGAGTGTCAGGGGACCAAGAATAAACCACTAGTGTCACATCTATTCCAAGATTTCCTTAAGGAGACTATGCCCACTATCCAAGAAAAGGTATGGTGAAAAATATGAGGGTACCTCCAGTGAAAGGATGGAGGGTAAGCAAGAATGAAAAGAGAAAGGAGGTCATCAGAGGAAATATGGAACAGATATGCAGTATGACTCAGCCTAAGTCAGCATTGTTGGGCCTGTTGAAGAGTTTTGACATTGAACCCAGAGAACTAGAAAGCAATGGAAAGGATTCAGACAAGGGTCAGGGTTAAGGTAGGAGTGGAGTGCCAAAATGGGATTATTTTACTTCTCTATGGAACAGTGTTTATTATTGTTGTCAGTTTCTTTATGGTTTTTTGTTTCAAATAAAAAGAAACAGTGAGAGGTTAGAAAAGGGAAAGAAGAATGCCAAGTGACCAACGGTTATAACATAGATCAGACTTGACAAACTACAGCCCACAAGCCAGATTTAGCTCTCACTGTTTTTTCATGAATCTCAAACTGATAAAAAAAATTTAGACATAAATTTAAAAGAGAATCCAAAGAAGAATAATATTTTGTGACAAGGCAAAATTATGTAGAATTCAAATTTCAGCAACCATGGATAAAGGTTTTTTGAAACATAGCCATACTAATATATTTATGTGTTATCTCTAGCCACTTTCACCTTACAGGTAGAGCTGAATGACTACATCAGGGACTTGAAGATCTACAAAACTCCGTGTATTTACTATGTGGCCATTTACACAATGTTTTTGGTATGTACACACTTTTGGGTTGTTTGCGCTTCATTGAGTGAGGAGGAATTGTCTTTGGTTACATATAAAATGTATAGTTAATATATAGATGTAGATAAGACAATAGTTGAAGTGGGGTAGTATTGGAACGTAGAGAATAAAAAGTGCTAGAATAAGTTTTGGCTATTGAAGGGAAGGATTTGATAGAGAAGACATTGAAGATTTAACAAACAGAAACGTGGTGGAAGAACTCAGAACAGAAGAGGGCTTTCTAGAGATATGGGATGAGATTATACCTCCTTACCACTGTAGGGAAGGGAAAGAGAGGGATTGAGGTAATGAAACTTTTAAACTCTAAGGCACATCCCTTCTTCTGTAATTAATGCTAATTAAAAAAAAAAAAAAAAAAAACCTTCTGAGAAAGAACAAGGCCACATCCGCAAGCAAGCCTAATCTAGGAACCAGTGCTCTGCATGGGTCACCGCCGGACTAGAACAGACAGACTCCAGCCCCTTCCAGCATGCAGACTGGCAAACAAGAAGTATTGATCCCTCCCCAACCCCCTGCCACCATAAGCGACCGGCTTATCTAGAGCAACATGCACCATGATGATAGCTATGGAGGTGAAGTGCAATTGGATGCCAGGGGTGCTTTGTTGCTTCACTAACGTTTCAGGTCTAGGGTCAGTGGTCTAATCATAGGTTCAGAAGACAGTGGTACAGTGTGACATCTGGGGGGGTCTCCTTTTGAGGGTTGCAGCCATTATTGATTCCCTATGGCCTTGTTTTGGAAGTCCTATATCGTTTCCATTGTTTCGTTGGTTTGGGTTTTATTCTCTTTTGTTTTGTTTGATTATTTCAAATCCAATGGCAGGAGCAGCTATTTCAAAGATAGCAAGACATATATTTATTTTATGTGATATTGAAGTAAGTGAAATGTTTCCTTTCTTCTAGTCTTCTTTCTTCAGTTAGTCTCTCATTCCTGCTTCAGGCATTCAGAACAATTCCATCATACAGTGGCACTCTCTGCAAATATTCTCAGTCTCGTTACAACACTTTTGTCACTGGCTCTAAGGGCACATGAATTGGTGTAATCTTAATAGTCTGGGAGGATAACACAAGAGGATCACAAGTTAAAACTAGTCTGGGCAATTGAGCAATTTAGCATGACCCTGTCTCACACACAAACAAAAAACAAAAATGAAAACAAAAATAATAGATAGAGTGGGGATTTAACTCACTGTGAAGCCCTTGGATTCAATCTCCAATACAGAAAAGGAGAAAAAGTAGAAAAAGGAGGAGTGGTGGAGGGGAAGGGGGAGGAGAAAGAGCCCCTTTCATCCTTCTTATTCTCCTTTTACATATCTTATTTACCTATTTTCCTTATTTCCTCTACTAGACTCCCCAGGTTTTGCTTTTTCACTCTCCTTCTGTATTGTCATCTTTCTTTGCTGTTCTATTCCCTCCTCAGCCCCATCACTTTGCTCTGTCTCCATCTTTTGCTCATACCCACTGCATCTCCTTTTCCCATTTCACTGACAGTGGTAGCTATGATTTCACAAAAGGAAAACAAATGTTACCTAGATAGCTACCACTGTCAGTGTTTGTGTTTCAGATATGTGAGTAAGCATTATGTAACATTCCTCAGAATAGAAGTTTAGTATTATGCTGATTTTATGTTACAGAGAAAGTTTTTTCAGCCTACCAACTTAGCCAAATGGTATTATTTTCCTGAGAGATGGTAGTTAGGGTTAAAATTACTTTTCTACTGGGATTATGATATTACTCCCTTATTTCCTTATTTCTCTTTCAGAAATTTCCACTAAGGATTGTTAATTTCACTTGTATGGGGAGTAGTTGGGGTTATCACAAGCTGTAGTTAGAATTCCACAAGGGAACTAGGAGGGAAGGCAATTCAGGGGGGTGACTTTGCAGCCAAAGTTTGATGGAAAAGCAGAGATGTTACCAGATGGAACTGTTTACAGTTACTTTCCATGACAAGCTTATCATTTATTAAACTGGTTCTGTATCTTTACCTTTTCCTTCTGCTTTACGTTTCATAATACTACACTGCTGTTTTGTGTCCTATTTCCTTTGTGGACTTCTCTTGAGATTTTCATTTTATTTTCATCTCCACTCTCACACTCTGATTCCATTTGTTCTTCAGCTATAGCTTTTCAGAACCTAGATTGGGTCCTAGCTTAGTACTACACAGTTTTAGTGACCTACTGCCCTAGAATATTTCTTGGACAGTTGGTATATAAATATGATTATGCAATTGCCACTTCAGTTCATGAGTCAGTAGCAGGAAAGTATTATTTTTGTCCCCGTACATTAATACTGTAGTAATGCTGACTGTAGTCCCTCTCCATTTCTTCCAGCACTTCCAGCCCTTTATGGTATCCACTCTGTCAAGTGTCTCCTCCATATTCTATAGAGACTGTTCTGGAAAATATGTACTTGGTGCATAAGAACCAGCCCAGGTGCCACAAAACTGAAGAAATTGACAAAGAGATTCTGCTTGCAGAGTGTGATTTATTGAGAACTGTAGAATAAACTGGGAGGTGTCAGATCAATTTGGTTTAGAAAAAGGAGAAAAATGGCTTTGTTCAAACTGGAGTGTAGATGGTTAATCTGAAACTAATATGAAAGATTTAGGTACACTCCTGATACCACGGTCTAACTGTAAAGCTTCACATATCACTCTAATGGTTTAATCTTTTTGTAGTATGTTGGAAAACTATGCAGGGAAAACAAATTAGACTTACTCTGGGATAATCATTGTGGTTACAGCTCAGGATGGCTTGCAGTCATGGTAAACTGAATCTACACAGTGCCTACGCATTGATCATTGCAACTTGTCGCTGGGTCTGAGTCCTCCAATCTCATCAGTTTCACAGAGTAGCCATTCCAAAAGGCAAATAATTTCCTGTTGTCATTGCTGCTACCATCACTTCTGTCTGAGGTGGAGCCCAGTTAATGACTTCCAGCTGGAACTTTGTAACTCTACCCTTTGGGAAAATAACCTTCTTGCATAATGCATAATGAGTTAAATGCCCAAGAGTTCTACTACAAAGCTGTTTCAGTTACAAAAGGTTATAGCATTTATAAACACAACCTTTGCATTTCCAAAATCACCGAACTCTCTCTAGAAGACACATTTTTTAAGATTGGTACCTTTAGATAAGTATTAGCATTAGCCATATAATTGCTTTTCATTGTGACAGTTTGTGACAATTTAGCCTGAACTACATGTTCCAGTATTTTATTTCCAGTATGTTTCTAGGTGGGTTGGACTACAAGTTAGAGGGAGGCAATGATTATACGTGTCTCTTCTCCTGTTGTACATGCAAACACTGATCTAGAGCCTGCCATGAAGGGATTCTTTCAATATGATTATAGTCATAAATCAGTTCTCTTAAGAGAATCTAAAAGGAGATTAACATTGCTGAACCTGATTTACTTTATTTTAAGGCCTTTAGACAAAGCTGACATATTCCCTGAGTCCCAGTCAGCATCTGCCTGGCAACTGCTTCTCCCTTTTGACCTAAATCGTCTTTCCTGTCTGACACCTGTGGATATAAGCTTCAGTTTTTGTTCTTGTGGTTTTCATTTGCTGGGCATTCTTCCTTCGTAACCATCTACCAGATAGTCTTTGAATCTGACTGACTAGCCCCAAGGTGCTTATTGCTTGTATAAATTCAAATATATTCTACTGGTTCTGCCTCACTGATCAAACTATGACTGATAAAACTCTTATAAACCAGGTGTTTTCTTCCCTTGTGTCTGGCCCTCTTGCTGAGAATGGCTTATGAAGTCAAAATGCTTTCCTCATGATGACTATTTTCTTAGGGACCGCCATCCACCTTCCTCTGGATTCTTCCCCAGGCTTTGTTTCTACTTAGGTCACCCCCATATATAAATCATCAAAATCTTGATATAAAAACATATGTTCAAATAATTTTTCAAAACACAGCTAGGTCCAAAAGAAATAGGCATGGTAGTAAGGATGCTGTCCAATACTACAACAAAGATTTGAAATTTCAGACATCACAATGAAATTTGTGTGCGTGCACATATCTGTGTGATTTGATTATGAAGCAAGTTGAAGAAATGACTTCTTCCCACACACTTGAAATAGTTAATAAATATTAATGCAGATGATCCATAAATAGCTGCTTTAGAAAAAACCAAAATATCTGCTTGAATGGCCAGAACTTTAGCTATGTTTTTCATGTTACCAAATTGCATTTGAAAAAAATAAAGGTAGACTCTTGCCCATTGGAAATACTTAACCTTTGTTCAGTCCTGAGTTCCATGAATTCCTAGTCATATTGATTTGTGTGTCATTACTATTAACCAAAATTGTGCCAAAACCAATACTATCAAGATGTATTAGAGCAACTAACTTGTTTCTGTGTAACTCTGACTTCATCAAAATGAATCCCTTGCCCTTTCCAATTAATATCATCATTATCAGCCTCAGAAGTAAAGAGTTAAACTCACCAGGGAGCAGTAATGATAATATGTCCTGAGAGAGCTTCATTTGGCCTCAGCTGTCTATTTTATTCTCAGTGCTAAATGTGTTAATACATATAGACTATCATTTACATAGCAAGTGACTATGCAAGATGAATTATTTATTGTGTGACAACTACCTAACACCCAGTGTACTATCAAATGCAAAGACATTTTTATTTGACCTGTATGTAAATTTGCATTATAGAATTCATTACCTTTATGTATAAGTCACATTGAAGCTAAGCACAGCTATCTCTCAGAGAAGCTGCAGGTTACCTCCACTTTGATTTAATTGCTGCACTCCTTGTATGGCTTGTTCTTGGAATGGAAGGATTGCAGGGACACTAGACAGACAGCACGTGAAAGGCCTCTCCTTTGATGCAGAGAGTAAGGTGAGAGAGAAAGACAAGCCCAAATTTAATTAAAATGTTATGAGAGCTAGAAACCAGCAATGAGACAAAGTAAAGGGGAGCAGGGTTTGTGCCTTCTGAAGTGTGTATGCTGCCAGGGATCACCAAGGTAATAAAATTCAAGCTGCTTTCCCCAGGCAGTGGGTGACCCCATCCTCGGTAGACAGCTACGTGTTTACATTCTGAGACACCTGGGAGGCAGTCTTCCTGAATATGAAATTGCCTCATTTCCAATTTATGCTTTAGTCTCTAGAATGTAATTTAATTCATCTTCACAGTTTTCATGTGGCTTTTCAGACTATTCGCCTCTGGATTATTTTTGCAACCTCTAATAATATGGTTCATCAGGGAGGTTGCTGCCTCAGAATGTAATAGCGCTAAGACTAGTTCCCTGACTGGGCAGATAGCAAGCTAATTACCCAACTTGTTGGGGAACCAGAGCTGTAGGGACTGGAAATTTCTGGTATTGAAATGAGTGATGAGGAGTCTTTAGAGGCCTGAAACTTTAGATATCCTCCCCATTAGATTCTTAGTCAGTCGCTTGGGGCTCTGCAAATTGGATGGCCTAAAGATTTGCTTTGCTTGTGAGATTTCTGTTACTTCCCAATTCCAGCTGGACTGCAAATACTGCAAGAAAATCCTTTCTTATTATTGGTATTTTGGTCCCTTCTATTTCCCATCTCACCTGGAAACAGGCAGTGCAGAGGAGTGAGAAAATGAAAAGAACAATGGAAAAGGTAATAGAATTGCACTGAACCCTCAAAGAGATATGCTTTGAATTCCACATGAGGGTTACCGGGGTTGAGGCAGCTACAAACTTCACCTAAGTCAATCCAGGTGCATCTATCCCTTTAAAGGAATTTCAGCACCATCCTTTCCTGAAGAAAAGCATTTTTGATATGAGAGGTGTTGGAGTACCCGTAAGATTACGAAGTTTTATTTGCCTCTTAGTTAGTAGTCATCCATCCAAAAATAAAACTACTTTTCCTCAATAAATAAAAAGTTTGGAATTAAACATTCACATTATAATTTAATCCCTCAATAGAATGTGATTTGGGCATAGGCAGTATGTGTACCATGCACGATGTTCTTAAAAATGCTCTCCTGATACCAACTGAATAAAAATCTGAATTTTAAACAAGATTCTCATTTTATTTGTAAACACTTTGAAGATTAGGACTCGAATCATGTCCACTGACCTCAGTTTGTTCACGGCTTTTCCAATGGTGAATCGTGTCTTCAAGTGACTAAGATGAGCCTTAGCCCAGGGAAAGGAGATGGATATGGAGGTGCTCCAGCCGTCCATGTCTGCCTTCCCTGACACAAATCAATTTGCCCCAGCATGTTAGGGAACACAGCATAAAAACACAAAGCAATCCCTGCATTTCACTGTGCACTGAGAGACTAAGGTTGTGAGAGGTTAAATATCTTACTTTGGGTCACAGAGCTTGTTAGTGCTAATGCTGGGTCTCTAAGCCAGGTGGTTGGACTCTCAGTTCCATTCTCTTTTCATACTGCGTGGTTCTGACACCTAGGATTTGCAATAAGCCTTTGAACAAAAAAATAAGCTGTATCTGAGACTGAAGTTATTATCCAGGCTTTGCCACTCCCCGGACAGTGAAAGGCATTTAAACACCTGTCCTTGTTTAAAAGTGAATTGGTGCATTATGTGTTTATAGCTCTGGTAATTGCACGCGGTGCATGCTATTATATTTATAGAATAAAACTGAGGTTGAATGCACACCCCTAGTTTTGATTATAAATGTTTACTTAAAAGATGGCTCTGATTCAATGCTATGAAATCAAACCCAGGCCACCAGAGTGAGTGCAGCTGAGCTTTCACCCTCTGGGCCTGAAAGATGAAAAGCCTTAGATGGTGTGGTAGAGTGAGTGTTTGCGTCCTTGCAAAATACATAGGTTGGAGTCCTAACCCTCGATGTAATGGCATTTGGAGATGATGCCTTTGGGAGAAAATTTAGTTTAGATGAGGTCATGAGCAATGAGGCCCTCATGATGGGATTAGTGCTCTCATAAGAAGAGATACCAGGGAGCCCGCTCTTTTCCTCTCTCTTTCTCCCTGTATATTTGTAAAGAAGATAATGTCCAAGCACACAAGGAATGGGCTTGCAGCCACCTAGAAGTCATGAGCATAGGTCTCAAAAGTGGGACTTACACTATTGGAAACTTAATCTTGAACTTCTCAGATCCTATAACTGTGAGACATAAATTTGTTGCTTAAATCATCCAGTTTATGTACATTTTATGGAAGACCAAACAAATATACATGACATGTCTTCCACACCCACTTGTAAATGAAGTGTGGACATTCTCGAAATGTCAAACGATGATGACAGCCTTCATTTATTAAGTGATGATTATATGTCGGGAACTAGTAAGCACTGTTTTGTAAACATTTCATCTACATTGCCTATTTAATCATGATACCAATCCTTTAAGAGAAATATTGTCTTGACTTTATAGACTAGCTTTTTTAGGAGAAAGAAACTCATGTCTCAGGTTCTCTGGGAGTCTCTAGTTTCTAGCAGAGGGTTTAGCACATAACAGTTGTTACTGCATTGAAGGTAATGAGATTTGTCCAAGGTCAGGTGTCTGCTAAATTTCAAATTCAGAAATAGTCTCACAACTTTATGGGGAGGCTATTTTGCTTTTGGCCTGTAGGTGTTTTTCTCTTCTGTATATATCACATCCCAAGTTCCTTTTTATACACTCATGGTAATTGTATTTAGGGCTTACTTTGTTGTCTACAATGTTCTCTCCATTTCAAGATCTTTTATGTAATCATATCTGTAAAGTCCCCTTTTGCCATTTAAGGTAAGATTTATAAGTTTCAAGGATTAGAATTTTGATATCTCTTCCAGGTCATTGTTTAGCCTACCACAAGTGCTAACCAATAGACAAGAAGATGGGGAGAACATACTGGATTACCCATGAGCCCAAGTGATTACCAATTCCTTAATGAGAAAGGAGAACAAACAAACAGAAAGTAAGCGGGAGATAGGGCTACAGAAGAAGAGCAGAGAACAAAGCGATGATTCTAGTTTTAAAGCCCAAGGAAGTGACCATGAGCCAAAGAATATGGGCAGCCCATTGAAGCTGAAAAGCTAAAGAAATGCCTTCTCTTACAGTCTTTAGGCAGGAACACAGTCCTGAAGACAGCTTAGCTTTAGATGAGAGAAACTGACGTTGTACTTCCACAGAACCATAAGGTAGTAAATGCCTGTGGATTTTAAGAGGCTAAGTTCATGTAGTTACTTAGCAGGAAGTCAAATTACTCTGTTTTATTGCCAACCTTTGTTGAACCAATTTGTTTCTCACCTGTTACAGTACTAATTTCTTTGCACATATGATTTCATATATAATTTTCAGAAAAACAATAAAACAACAAATCTTTTCAGGTATTGTCTTCACTTAATAGCTATTAAGTACTAATACTTGCCTTCCTAAGACATACAGATGAACTGAATTTGGAGCCATAATTGTTTACATCTCCCACAATTGCCAGAAATTTATATTAAAAGTCATGACCTAAGTGTGTTCTTCCCAGCTAAGGGTAAAGAGTGGACTCAATGAAACTCTCCATGTTCATCATAAGAGTCTACCAAAGTCACGAGTTCTTGAAACATATTCTGTAAAGTTTTTGTTGTCTTTAAACTAAAGACCTAGGTTTTTTGTTTGTTTGTTTGTTTGTTTGTTTCTAATAGTACTAAGGGGTGAAAAGTTCAAAGGGAAAATGACTGGATATGGAGGCAAAGAGGTTTACATTTAAATTTTTATTAATTCAAGTTATCTTCAGCACAACCTAAAATTTTGCAGGTATTCTTCAGAAACAAATTCAGGCACCTAGATATTCTTGATTATAATCTCTGGTTTCTACTCAATACATAACTGATGTCCCTCAAATGACATTATGCTTGTAAAAATAAGCTCTAGGAAATTAATTTAATTTTCAGTGAAGTGCCACTTACTTGCCTTTTTAGTTGTGAATATGCCTAGTATATTCTGCACCATGACTGAGTTTGCCCAATCATTTTTAATTATGAGATTTTGCTTGGGTCCTTGTATCCTTTGATATAAGCTTTTCATACCCAAGCTCTGGGTCTCATTTTCCTGAGCTCTGGCTTCAACACTAGGAACCCCTGAGGCCTGATGTTTGTTGGACACTGACTCCAATTATTTTCTGTGCAAATTGCTTGACCCTTAAGCTTTGATTCTCCCTTTCACCAACTGAGGTTGTAATCACTTCTCTTATCTCACAAGGCTCCTAGCAGAAATATTAAAGTACTTTGCGTATGAAAAAACACTATATACCTGTGAAGGAGTGTTATTCACTCATCATTTTCTTCCAATTTCTAGATAATATCAGTACAATATTCCCCAGGAAAACTAGTTAAGACACAGTAATCCTTGGCCAGGTCTATGGCTCTTTGCGCTTTAGGTGCCCTGCAGTAGAAAGCAAGCATCAGCCTGCTCCCTCCTACGGACTTTTTTTTTTTTTCCTTCATGGCTGCTGGCAAGTGGAATCTTAGCAGAATTGCTGAGCCTTTAAACTTTTCCCTTCACTTACTCTACTTGAAAAGAGTCTTGCTGCATACATTTGTACACATTACTACCCCAGAGGAGCACTGTGAAAATGCACTCCTGCTCTTTGGCCGGCATGGAAAAGACAATCGAGTTTAAATAATGAATGGATACTTCCAGGATTAAAGTAAACTGCTGTTATAATTACAGTCCTGATGGCACCATAAATAAAAACATCATTTTTCCTCTTTATGCTACAGATAAGGACACCATCAGACTCTACAGGTCCTCTCCTAATGCAACTGCTCTCATGAATTCATGGCAAAAAGACACCAAAGCATTTCACGGAGCTGGACCTTTTCCTCTCTCTATCTCTTTATATATTCCAGGACAGGAGATACATACTATGAATGCATATTTACTTATTTCTCCAGACTATGAATCTCGTTCCAAATTAGTTTATTGATTACCTAAAAGAAGCTCCTGTCCCTTTGTTTTCATTCTCATTTATTCATCTATTCTTCTCTCTCTCTTTTTTGTTTTTGTTGCCATTTTCAGATTTCAGAAGAGAAAACTGCAAGAGTGTGTCTTTTAAGTCACCTGCATGGATCATGCTATGGATTCAATAAACTCTGGGAGTGTACTGGAGTTTACAGAGGAGAGAATTAAGGCCTACAGGATAGCATTTAATAATGTATTCCAATTTAAATATGCAGTGAGAGATAGAGGCAGAGCCAGAACCTGAATCTCCTGAGTTCCACTCTAGGGGCCTGTCCATTATATACCTGGTAATAATAATTCCACCTCAGCAACATAAGCTGCAGATTTAGAGAAGTGAAGGCCAAGGCTTTCCTTCAGCCTTTACTTCTGTACAAGTCTAAATCAGGAGTATTTCCACATTTCCCATTTGTCTATGGTTGGTCTCATTGTCTCTTCAGAAAGACAGACAGGTCTAGCTTGAGGTTTCTAAGCAAAATGTTAAATTTGGATGGCTCTCTTTCCATTACTCCTCCTATACCCCATGCTGGGGCAGCCTGCCTATAAACAAGCTCATCTGAGTTGTCACTTTGAAGGAAATAAATATGGAAGGGAGGAGATTTGGAGAAAAAATCAAAAATACAATTTTGAAGAAGCTTTAAATATCTATCATACACTCAATTGGAAATTTCCAAGAGGTCTTTGGATATATAAATCATGAGTTTCAGGAAGACACTTAGGTTTGATGTATAAATTTGAGAATTCAGGGGACAGAGCATGGTTGGGGTCATAAGCAGATGTCACCACCTGTTGAATGAGTACTGATAAATAAGAGACTTAAATCCTCCTGTAGACTAAAACTTACAGTTGATAAGAGAAGGCTTAGTGTCGAAGAGTAAAAGGGGGTAGCTAAAGAGAATCTACTATATTTGTCCCTTTTTACTCTGCCTCACAGAGACACAAATGTGGTCACTACTGATCCCTACCACAGAAATTCACTGGTCAGGTCTCAAACGCACCAGTGTTGTTTAGCTGCTTCTCAGGCAGGAAGTACTAGGGCACTGGCAATGATGGGGCTGCGGCTTCTGTGCCAGTCATTTCTATGCTGGCACCAGAGCTATCACTACTTCAGTTCTCTGATGCCGTGCAGGCATGAGCAAATTCTACCCTTCAGGTTTCCATATATCACTTATTGGAAAGTCATAAAAAAGTTGTAGGTAGCTATTTGAAAGCTAGTTGGACTCAATAGCATATTGTAGTCCATAAACTGAATGCACACATTTCAAATATATTTCAATTCTGTTTTTTATTCTATTTTTTCCTTTTATTAGTAAATGTTTACAGTACATAATTATTGCATTCACTGTAGGGGATTGGTGCTTGTACACAATCCACTTAAATTTCCTTTTCTCCCCTTCCTTCCACCTTCCTTTTATTTATTTATTTATTTTAGCACCAGATTGATTTATCTCATAAGACCTTACAAAGTTAATTAACATATACACAGATTGGAAGCCAGACTAATAGGCGAAACAATATATAAAACATGTAAAACAATTGTACTAACTCAAGGTACATGTTTAGATACATTGTTCACACAGGGTTGTAGTATCTTTTTTTTCTTTTTCTTTTTTCTTATTATCTGTCTTTCATCTTGCCATCAATACAGCTTCAATTCAAACAGAGATACTTTGCATGTTTGAAGAACACGAAATGCTAAAGCATTTTTTTTTTTTTATATACTAAAAGCCAGTTCTTAAAATCATGGAAAAAATCTAAGCTATACCATAGAAGTCTGATTTCAGATCCCAACCTAGCAAAAGATACAACGTTTACAGAGGGAGATAAGTATAATACAACTTTTATACTCTTTTCAGTTACTCCCTACAAGTGTAAAGGAAACCTTGGTTCACTTCTATGTCAACTGTGGGAAGGAAAAAAATAGTTTAATAATCAAACACATATTCCATTAATATAATTTATTACCAAAATGCATACTATAGTTCTGTACTCTGTATATAGATGGATTTAAATAACAATTATGGCTACTTCTCCATTTTTTTTTCATTTTTGACACCATAATTGTTATTTAGATAGTCCTATAGGTGTACTCTGGAATGAAATTTTTAATAAAAAAACTTAGAAAAGATTTTTCATTGAAAACTTTTTCAAATGCACTAAGAAATGTACATTCTTCCTGTGATGAGAACAGTACTCTATGAATTCCTACATACATGTGATCCTTATAGAAACTCCAAATAGTCTTAAAGTAGTGAGTAGTAAAAGTTCACCTGTGTGAATATAGGATTGTGTGATTTTTGGTATGACATGGTTGTCATGTGTGTCCCTAGCAATTTTCACTTGATAAAGAGCTCTAATGGATTTTGTTATTTGATTCTTACTTTACAGTATTTATTATTAATTCCCAAGATGTTTAAAGTTTACCTCTTTATTCCTAAGAGAGATGTGACACTGCTAATCTCTGTCTAGTGTGAATGTGCTTCATTTAGTGTCTCTGGAGGCCAAGTTCTCTCAGAAAAGCCAATAGCTTATTGAGTTCTCTGGAAACTTTGAGGAAAAGAGGGTTAAATATTCACTCTGATAAGCAGCTTTCCTAACATTAATAAGAAGGAAACATGAATTTCTCAGGCTATTTCGTGGGCCAGAGTATTAAATATCTCTGAGACCATGGTAGCTCTTGACATTTCTGTTTATTCACACCATTTCCAGTATCACATTGGCTTATATTATGACAATTGCAAGCCAGAGTGGCAAATGAGTTGAAGGAAACTGACAATAAAACCTGTCCTGGTATCATGTTCATATCTAGATTGGATGGATACTCAATTGTTTTAACTTCCTCTTTACTGTTTTTTGTTTTAATGAATAGGAACACCATGGTCCACCGAGTAATTGTAGACAGATTCCCATACTTCTTCTGACCTTATTTTCCATGTTCCACAAGTGGACAAAGTGTTGGGAGCTGGAAACTGGAAATTGAACACACGTGCAGGGCTTCAGCATGGCCAGGGCATGACTGACTTCATAAGGTCACAGCTGAGGACACCTGGCTCCAACTCCAATTAACTAAATAAAGACTGTAGCTGCAGACATTTCACTTTTGTAGTGAAATGCAAGGTGAAGATCTTCTCCTAAGATACTTCCCCTAAATTAGCATATTCTGTTACTTGGAAAAGTCCTTGAGCCACTCCCAAGGTCTGTTCAGTTTCCTGCGTTTTCCACTTTAACCCCCTCTTTGTTTGAATACTACATAAATATGGGCCACCCAGAGACATCCCCTGCCTTAGCCACTAGATTCAAGAATTCTGCAGAGGGTTTTGATCCTCCTGGAGTCCTAAATTCATACCACTTATCTCATTTATTTAAGCCTTCACCATACACTCATTTGGGAGACTGGGAATCTTGGCCAGGTCCTCCATAGACAAAGAGCCCAAATATCTCTTACACCATACTCCCTTGTCTCTGGTGAAAAGTATCTTATTTCAGACTTACAGTATTTCCTTCTTAATGATTACAACAACCTCAGCTTGGTTTTCTCTATGTACAGTCTCACCTTGTGAAGTTCATGATAAAGGATTCCACGAGAGCTCTTTGAACAGAAACCAAATTAAAAAAAAAAAAAAAAAGAACCGGAATATCTTTTATTTCCTCCAAAATTTTCTAAGGTTGCCTCAAAATAAATAGCATGACTCTAATTCTGGGTTTTAGATCTCCTACGCCAGAATTACAATTAAGAAAGTACATTCTAGAATTTACAATTTGTTTTTAAAACACGCTTCCTAGGGGATTCATATGTACTTGAAATAGTTAATATTGACCTAAATGATAAAGCCGTCAATATTCACAATGTCATGTCAGACATGCTTATGTTTGCAGTGTTATCTTGCACCACACAATACCACCTATGCATCCTTTATGATAATGAGCTCCACTTAGTTCTGGGAACCTGTTCAATGTGCAACAAAAAATCTTTATGGGGTTTCTCAAAGTTCTTAGTACTTTATCAGCATCAACTAGTATAACTGTCTGTGCTAAAGCACAGTACTTAATATTGTTACATTCTAGGCAAATGCTTAGGTAAATTTAAACTTTTTCTTCTTTACAGAATAAACCATGGTGACTACACTTCCTTCCCTGTGCAACTGCACTGTCAATGTATTTGCCACCAGTCATGTGTGCACTAGAAATACGGCTGGTCTGAGGTGAGATATGCTGCACATATTTTGGATTTGACAAAATTTGGTATAAAAAAGCATGTAAAGTGTCTTATTAGTGATTTTTAAAATATTAACATTGCATGTCAAAACTAGAATACTATAGATTTACAATATTATTTAAATAAAATACAGTGTTGAAATTAATTTTATCTGTGACCTTTCACTTTTTGAATGTAGCTATTAAAATTTTAGAATTATATTTATCATCTGCATTATGTTTCTGAGAGCTTTGCTTTAGTATTCACTAAGGTTGGACACAATGAGCATAAATAAATCCTATGTATGCTCAGCAATCCCAACCCTAGGCATGCATATTATATATATATATATATATATATTCATATTTAATAAAATTTACTGCCTGGAATGTTTACATCAGCACCATGCTTAATAGTAGAAAATTGGGGTTGATATTTTTCCCTGTCTTCTTGGTGTCTCTGTCATCTACCACAATCAGCATTGAACAATGTGTCTTTGTTGAGTGAATGAATGAATGAATGAGTAAATGAATGAATGACAAATAACTGGGGGCAGCCTATCTCTGTAGATTGGGAGAAAACAATGGACTTTTAAAGGCAAGCATTTTGAGCTTTGTGAAATAGTACCATAGGTGCTCATTTCAAAGCCTGGGAATAAATACTTCAAATAGCTACTGAAAGAACAAATAGATTAATTTCCTTCCATGGTACATAAAACAGACTCCCTAACCCAAATATAGTCTAATTTTTTTCTGAATTATTTCTTACGATAAAAAAGGTGAATATACCTATTCCCTATAGTAAATGTAATCATTATGCACTGTAAACATTACCAATAAAAGTCAAATAATTAAAAAACAAAATGGAAAAATGATAAGCATCATCCTTGCCTATATACATTGACCTACTTGTAGGATATCTCCTTACGGTGGATTCCTAAGACTGGTACTTTCTGGTACCTGTTTCTAATCAGAAGTGTGCTTCTATGTTCATCACAGCATTTTAATACACAGAGGTAGTAGCACTGGCACCTGGTAAAGCTAACTCCCTGGCACTATGCCACACAATTTAGCTCTTACCAGCCATGATCACTGTCCCCACACTCATAACCCATGGCTCAGGGATAAAAAGTCTAGCCAGAAAATACACAGAATTTTGCTTGGTAAAATTCTAAGTTTCTGAACTGCTGATATAATAATACTAATTGATGAAGAAACTCGAAGTCTTGATGTAAGAATAAAAGCTACTAACGAACCCTTACAAAAAGTTACATCAAGCCTGCTCTGACTAAGATAAATGAGTGGGGCTAGAGTAGCTTTTTCCGAGAGCTAGACCATTGCACAGCCCCCTCATTTTCCCACCCTCAGGTCCCATTTGCAGCCCCAAAATATAAACCAAGTCCATATGCCTTACACAATTGCTTCTCATAGGAGCTTCCAGGAAGACTGTAGAAGAAATGTACTGTTTTATTTCTACACTCGCCTTCTGGGAAACTCCTTCGAACTTTGTGAACCTGATTGAAACTGTCATATGTCTGGACACAGAGGTAGACGTGAAACTCATGGTAGTCATTACATCAGTCATGAGCAGGCAGAAATCCTCTTGCTATGTCCCTTTCAGAGAAAATGGAGAAAAAATGAAAATAGGATGGAGAACAATGTTGAAATACGCAATGGAGAGAGGGGAAGAGAGAGAGATGGAGAAAGAAATATCCTGATGACATTAAGCCCCTGCATCCAGGGACTCTAGAATCCAGACCCACTTGTCCTCCTTGCAGAAGATAGCATGCAAGGCTGACATCACTAAGGTGTCACCTCTTAAAGTCTCATTATCTGTTTCCTAAACTGGCCAAATTCTTACCTACCTTAGGCCCTTTATACCAACTATTCACTCTGCCTGAGTTGCTGCTCTGTATGGCCTCCTGGACCTGCCCTGCTGGGACACTTACACAGGGACCAACTGGTCACCCAATTTAAAATATTCATCCTATAACTATGTGTCATGTTACCTGTTAAAATAAATTGTATTTAACAAACTCTGATGGAACTGGTTTAATTTTTGGTTATTTTGTATATTGTCTGATTTTATTGAATGGACCACGAGCTGCAAAAGAACAGCTCCTGACACAGGATAAGTACTGAGTGGACACTTCTTGAGTTAAAGATCAATAATAACAGCAACAAGCTATACTCATTTTTACCTACCATGTGTCAGATACTGTTGCAGACTTTTTATTGGTTAACAAATGAAATATTTGGAGTGGTCTCATATGAGATTAATGCTTTCATTATCCTCATTTAGATGATGAACTATAGAAATTGAAATTCAGAACAATGCTTTAAGCAAAATAAGAACTTAAAATTGCCTTGTGTTAATAGAAAGGAAGATAAATTAATAAAATGAGGAGAAGCATGCAGCACCATAGCATAGCTGCCACTTGGAATGTTAATAAAAAAAAAAAAAAAAAGGATGAGCTCTATTTAGAAAAAATGTAAAGGGTAGAAAAGATGAAACTAGAGTATGTGTCAGTTTTTTAGTGTTGCCATAACAAAATATCATAAGCTGGTTGGCCTAAATCATAGAAACTCGTGATAGCACAGTTCTGGAGGTTAAAAGTCTAAGGTTAATTTTTTTCTCCCATTTCTCTCCTTGGCTTACACACAGTTGTCCTCTCGCTATGTCCTCACACGATGGAGCCCTTGTCTGTGTCCTACTCTCCTCTCATAAAGACACCATTCATATTTGATTAGGGTTCAAACAAATTACCTCATTTTTACCTTAATTACTGCTTTAGAGACCCTGTATCAGTCAATGTTCCCATGACTGTGACACAATATTGAAAACCCACAACCTAAAGGGGAATAGATTTAATTTAGCTCCCAACTTTAGAAGACCAGTACAAGGTCAACAGCCTTCAAGGCAGGGACGGCATGGCTGAAGGAAGTGGAAGAACAAGGATGCTTAGCTTGTGGCAGGTTGGAAGCAGGGCAGGGGATAACACCAGCCAGAAATGCACCAGGGACCATGCGCAGTACTCAAAGCACTACCCAGAAACACCCAGAAGTGCATCCCACCAATGAGCTGCGGCCGATCGCGAGGAACGTTAATTTGACCCTCCACTCACCTGTCATAGACTCTATATTAAAATCTGGTCACATTTTTAGTTTTAGGGCATTAAGACTTTGACATACAAATTTAGTCAGGAGGAGCACACAGTGCAGTCCATCATAGACAGGGGAATTAAAAATATTAAAAAAATGGGCAAAGGTAAACAAATAGATTCAAGGAGAGAAAGTGTAGGATTGAAGGGAAAATTCTGGTCCACCCTCTGCAGATTCACTAAACTAAATTGAAAAAGACAGATGAATTGGAGAAAAGACATATGAATTTGATATGTACCTGGAGGCAATCACATAGTGTAATTATCTACTACTCCAGCATGACTTATGAGCTCTGCCCTCTTTTTTCCATAGAAGAATAGGGGTGTGCACAAATTTTAGGGGAATAGTAAATCATTTTCTGGGAAACACAATGAGCTTGGAGAATAAACAATGCCCTGGACAAAGACAGTTTGGGCCTCAGGAAAATGAGCTGTAAACAATTCTCTCTGGGGTCTGAATAAAGGACAATGGTGTGTGACAAGTCAGTCCTGCCATTTGACAGATTTCAGTCTTTCTTACTACGATATAAATGTATTCTTTTCTAGATACTGACATTTCAGTGAGAAAACTGAGGGCAATTTTGTTACTTTTCTGGCAGATGGGTCAGGTGTGTGAGAAAACTTTTCAGAAAGCATCTCTTTGGGCTGAAAGGGAGGCAAACAAAAGAGGTCACAGGGACCTGATTCTGAGGTGAGTTTTAAGGCCTTCGAGCACAACAGAAATCAATCTTGGGGTGCTTAAAATCACCCTCCAAATGAAACTTGGGGTGGAAAACATAAAGCTTAAAAATAATTATGGCTTATCCTCTATTATACAAAAAACATAGCTGAAAAATAAGAAGCCAACATCTATGTTAAAGTGAGTCGATACACTCCATGGCATAGAGAACAGAAGTGTGACTGTTTCAACAGAACAAAAGATAAAATGGAACATATAAGAGATTAACTCATGAAAAAATGCAGGTTAAGGATAATGATATAAAAAGGAATAAAGAGGAGAGTAATTAAAAGGAAAAAAGAAACCAGTTATAAAACACACTGGATTTATGCTGTATTTCACTGTTGTTTTGTTTTGGAAAATGACCTATCCTTTTGTGAGGCTGAATAGCAAAGCGAATGATTTCTATGACTAAAGACTTTTCTGATTTGAAATTTTATAAGATGGCAGTGCTAATATTAGAAATATCATGCAGATACAGTTCGTAATACTTTCCTATATGACTGTACTGATCTGTGTCATAAGAGAAAGTGTATCAGTGGCATTTTATAAAGCTTTGGGGGGCTTTAAAAAGCAAAGAAATTGAGATTGAGTTAGCTGAAATCCGACAGCAGGTTTAACAAGAGATACTGTTCTGCTACAACTCTCGCCAAGGGAGTTCAATTTCAACAGTGCTAATCTTTCCATAGTGGTGTAAGTTTAAATTTTGTGCCTCTAAGGAAAAATTTCTAAAGTAATTCCCATTGAACTTGCCTCCCAGAAATCTGTGCTTCATGCACTATCCAGGTATCATGCATGCCTCTCCAGGGAAGACTGACTACCTCTCTCCACGCAGGGAAGCCTCATCCCACTGACATTTCAGATGCTGAATTCCCTATTCCTGTGTGGTTAAACAAAGTCTCTATTGTTTTACAAATCTTCTGTAATAGAATTTAAATGCTGATTTCTTCACTTTAATGTGATTTTGTCCACTTTATTTATGGTACTGCAAATTGATCCAATATTTCCAAGTATAACTAGAGTTTTTCCTTTGTTTTCTTTATTTGTATTTTCCCCTTTATTTTCTATATGGAACCATATTGATATAGGAAAAATGATCCCAGACCTCCAAATGATATGGGGGAATGAAACTCCCAAGCTACTATATGTTCGGCGCGAGTTCGTGTTCTCTAAAAATCGAAGAATGAATTTTAGGAACAACGGAGGGTAAGAGCAGAATATATTTACTGAGAGAAAGAAAGCTTCTGTCTGAGGGACAGAAGGGGGCCCGAGCGGGTTGCCAAAGACTGTCATTTTTAGGGACTTTTATACAGTAAAACCATGAGGTTAGAAGGGTCCAAGGTGGGCAAAATGGGAACCTGCAAGGTGGGCATAAGATGGGACATAACTACAGTTAACCAATAAGACTAACTGCTCAGGTAAAATTTATTAAATCAAGGACAAATGAGGAAAGGAGTCACGTAGTAAGCGGGGATGCTTAACAGCAGTGACTCTTCCTGTAGGGAGTTGGCATGCTGACTCCTGACTTCCTCAGGGTGATAGAGAACTATTTGGACTGTTGACCCTTAGGATGCAGTTGTGTTTGTTCTGCTTTTTGTCTTGATATCTGGCCCACAGCAGGAGGTGCCTGTCTCCTCAGCGGTTACAAGGTATCTGAACTTCTGCACTGGTTCCTTTGAGGGCCTAGCCCTATCTGACTGCCTATAATATTTTGTCTAACTCAGTTTTCCTGTAACAATATCAATAGAAACATCACTATTTTACTTTTCCATGTAATTATTGCAGATCTGCTTTTCATGACTATGCACATAAAATAATGTAACAAGTCAGCAATCTTTGAAAAAATAACAATTCAGTCTAATTTTTTACTTATTCAAAAGTAAGTCTTGAATTATTTTAGTTTTAATTTATGCTGAAATTTAGGATGCGATGTATTGTTTACATCAGTGTTCCTTTAATTAATGGTCTCTGGATTCCTGGAATCATTTAGAATTCTATTCTAAAAATGGAGATTTCAGGGACCTACTTCATCTCTACTGAACCAAAACATCAGGGATTGGTCCAAAGAAGCTACATTTAACAAGCTGCCAATTGATTTTAATACTTATTAAATTTTGAGAACTAGTGGCAAATACTTTAAATACAAGAAATATAATTGAATACAAATAAAATAAATTACTTATTACACATAGTTTTGTTTTGTTGCTTTATTGTCTTCACATTAAAAAGGCAATGTTGATTTAATGAACCTATAGTACATTACAAGCAAAAACAGCACAAACATTCCTGTTTGACAGAAATAGAGAGTGGTTTGCATGGCACTGTCTATTAGTTGGGAAGATCCTGGGTCTCTCCTATCAAGAAAGTCTAGCTCCATTTCTCATGGCCCCTAAAATTCATATAAACGCTTCGTTTTCCTTCACAATTTGACAATGTTGGGGGATTATCATTAAAAACACAATCTCTCAACCCAGAAGTCTCCATAAAGAGAATAGATAAAAGTAAAAAACAGCTTTATCAAGCTCACATTGAATCACAATGTGGTGCTAATCCTTGGCAATCAGCTAAGAGACAAAAAATCAGGAAGTCTTGCACCTTTATATAGCCAAGAAGAAGCCATCGCCTTCATGCTTTTAAAATAAACAGAAAGTAGTCTTCAAGTAAGAAGACTTGATGGCACCATTTATCACACATAGCTCACCCTTGAATCAGCTATTTTCAGGGTGACCACTATCTTAGCTAAATTGTTTTATCCGAGGAAAAACAAACTTCTTACAAATTAATAACAGGAGGTAGGTCAGCTGCTGGAAGATGGACATACACTAAAGTTAGGTTTCCCTCTCCATCGGAGATACAAGTGCTCTCAGCGTATCCCTTGATGTTTGCATTTCAAAGAGACAGTTCCTGGGCCCTTAAAAAAGGTATTCTGACTCCTGAAGCTAACACAAAGACTTATGTGGTCTTCAAAATGATTTATATATATTTCAAAGAGAAGAGAAATAATTGTAACTTTTCTAAAGTAAATGTTCAATGAAAAAAGGGAGAGGAGGAATTTCTTCTCCCTGTTTTCAACATAGATAACTAAACTTCTTATTTTTAATTTGTACTTGCTTACAATTAGCATTCTTAAGTGTGAATTCTTAAAAATAGTGAAACTCACTTTTTTTTTTTTCAAGTAAAGCGTTTCTGGTTGACTTTTGGTAAATGTGTAAATAGGTTTAATATGGTCAATGCTGTACCTCCCCCTTACTTTCCTGTGAAAAAAAGGTCCCCATTACAGGACTGCCAAGTGTGCGCCATCAATTTGCAGTGATAAACCTGGCACTCCACGGAGCAATTAAGTTGGCAAGCTCATGTCCCAGTTCTACCACAGCATCAGCTGAGGCAACTCACCATATAAATTAATACTAGTGATAATCAGTTCTTGACTTCTAGTCACTGGTTTTGCACTCCAAACTGGACTAAGAAACTTACACTTTAAGGATTTATGTTCAAGGGCCAGGGATATAGCTCAGCAGCACAGTGCCTACTTGGCAAGTACAAGGTCCTGAGTTCGATACCCAGTACAAAAAAGCAAAAACAAAAACAAAACAAAAGAAAACAAAAACAGAATGTGTGTTCAACACTGAGATAGCTTTGAATATTTGGTAGGATATTCTTTTTAGGAAGATCACTCGCAGACTTACATTTTATTTTAAGGATGCTTATCAGGACATACCCAGAGCCATCTGGACCCTCTTTCCTGTGTATGTTTGAAATGTTTGTCTTGTAGGGAGAATGAGTTGTGCCAGCGAGTCCCAGAGCATTCCTTTGACTTTCTGCATAAATAGGCGTCACATCACTTTCTTATTCCACTCCACTTTCTATCTTCTTGAAAAATGAGCCACGTGAACTGGCAGGGGCCAGAGGGGAGCTCTTCTGATTTAGCAAGTGGCAGTGGGATGAGGATTGGTGGTGTTTGACTCAACATGTTTACTCTTAAAGGGCTGTCTCCCAAGGAGTTGGAGAGATAGTTCTTGGGCTTCAGTCAAAGAAAAGAATAACACAGCTGCCCTCAGCAAGGGGGAATTCCAGCATAATAGATTGGCAAGGCAAACAGTTTAAGGCAATATAAATATAATAGCCACCCACTGAGAGGCAATTTACACATGCTAGGCCAGCCTTGTAGTAGTGTGTATGGCTAGTGCAATCCACCCGCAAGTATTTTCTGGGGGCTTGATCCAAGAAAACAGGAAAGTCGGGAGGAGACAGATCCAAAAGGCATGTGAAAACCCCACACTCCTGCTTTGGTGGCTCTTCTTTTTGATGCCACATAAGGAGTGAGTATCTGTTTATCTGCTTCTTTAACAAGTAATGTTTTCGTGAAGTGTCAGTTGGCCTTGCATTCAGTTTATGTCATGCCCTTAAAATGGTTAAATGGCTCTGTGTAGGCTCCTTCTCTCCTCTCCTTCCAAGGAGAAAGGGGGGAGAGGGGAGCTTAGGGGATTAAAAATGAACTGAGATGCGTTATCTACATGCATCTACTGCCCACGGTGCATGTAATCATTCTGTACTGCAAATATGCACTAAGGAAAAGTGAAAAATGAGAAAATAAAAGATCTAAGTCAAGAACTGTGGCAGGGGCATGGCTGGGACTTCAGCTGAGAGCCAGGCATTGTGCCATTAAAAGCAATTGGCTGTGTAACTTTGGGCAAGTTTCTTAAACTGTTAACCTCTCTGAGCCTTACTGTTTTCATCTGTAAGGTGGGAAGGACAATAAGAATTTCCTCTTACCAGTGTTAGGGAAAGTATGAGTGTTAAGAGAGATATCCACATAAAATCACTTTCATCATGGCAAATCCATGATAGCTGCTCATTAAAGGTTAATGATTCTTATCATCAGAGACACACATCTACAGCCTGTTTCCCCTCAGACCTTCTAAAATTTTCATAATGTTTTGTCGTTTCTAATTTATAGCCAGATTTTAATGCCTAAAGAAACTCTTTAAGAAATCTATTTGATAATTATATTTTCTGGCTTTTTATTTTTAGAAATAAAACTTATTTTGTATCTTTAATTTTACAGCATTAAGCATTGATTCAAAAAAGCTCTTCTTTTTCCATGACAGAAGATTTGCAGAAATGAAGGAGAAAGTCTCTACCTTTCTTTATTTGTCTCCTTACATTTCAGAGGCTGCCTAATAAGTAGTTCTGTCATTAAGAGTGAGTGTCTTAGCCTCACGTGGTGGTGGTGCACGCCTTTAATCCCAGCACTCGGGAGGCTGAAGTAGGTGGAGCGTTGTGAGTTCAAGGCTGGCTTGGGCTACAATGCGAGCACAATACTGGCCTGAGCTACACAGTGTGACCCTGCCTCAAAAATCCAGGGCTGGGAGTTTGACTCAGCGGCTTAAGCGCCTGCCTGACAGGTATGAGGTTGTGAGTTCAATCCCTGGTGCCGCAAGAAAAAAAAAAAAAGAGTGAGCGTCTTAACTTTTTGAAAGTTAAAAATGTTCACATTGCAATTTGGTAGGTGCATCTACTCCAAGTATGAAATGTACTCTCATTATATTTAAGAAATGCCTCTCATTATATTTAAGAATTATTTTACCAAGCTGGGCATGGTGACACTTACCTGTAATCTGGGAGGTCGAGGCAGGAGGATTATGAGGTTGAGTCCCTCTTGGGCACTTTAATGAAACCTTTTTTCAAAATAGAAGTTAAAAGAGCTCTATGTGAAAACTATTGTTCTGTCTCTAGTACCGAAAGAAAAAAGAATAAAGAAAAAAGAAAAAAAATGCTTTACCTAAACCAGTCAGTCTGAACTATAACAAGAGAAATATGTATAATGCATATATATAACTCTTATCAGTATCATAAAGGATAAGAAACAACTGAATGAGAAAGTAGAGCCTGAAAACTTGATTGTCTCTCAGATCTAGCAGCGTATGTACATGATTCATATCCTGCTTCCCAGAATGTAAAACAACAGAAAAGCATTACTAAAATAAATGTACTAGGTATGTATTTTAAAAGATGTCAGAGTCTCACACATTGAACTAGTTCATCTTTTTAAAGCTTTTTTTTTTTTGTCTTTTGAGACAGGGTCCACCATGCAGTTGAGGCTGGCCTTGGGCTCACTTTGTAGCCCAGGATGGCCTAGAACTTGGAAGGATCCTCCTACCTCAGCCTCCCAAGTGTTGGGATTACAGGAGTGCACCACCACGCCCAGCATTAAAAGTTTTATTTTTAATATTCATAGTAAAACAATTACTCAGCATACTATTAGCATGAAATTCCTAGAACATATATTTCTATTGTTTCTTAATACAAATTTTCAAATTAGTAGTTAAAGTGATGGTAGGATGTGTGCAGTCCATCCTTTTTTTTTTTTTTTTTGCGGCACCAGGGATCAAACTCACAGCCTCATGCCTGCCAGACAGCTGCTTAAGCCACTGAGCCAAACTCCCAGCACTAGTTTTTTTGAGGCAGGGTCGCACTATGTTGCTCAGGCCGGCCTTGTGCTTGCACTGTAGACCAAGCCGGCCTTGAACTCACAACGCCCCTCCTACCTCAGCCTCCCGGGTGCTGGGATTAAAGGCGTGCGCCACCACGCCCGCCTGCAGGCCATCCTACTGGCTTAAAAAGTACTTAGCCTCTTAGTAACTAGAATATAAATAAAATTACTTTATCAGACACCTTTGTAGACTCAAACAACTTTGTATAATTTACTGAATATCTCAGACAGCATCTTTAGCATTTTTCATTTTTTTTTTTTTTAGGATGACTAGTTAATTAAATAAACAAAGATCTTCCTCCTTGTTGCTTTTCGTTTGTTCTTGCATGAAAGTGATACGCAATTAAGAAGGAAATACTATGTTAAATACTAATCTTACTGACTTAAATTGATTTTTAGTGAATTAAAATTTGTGTATTAACAGCCATCTTCATTCTGTGGAGGTAGTAACTGTTTTTAAAGATTAGCACCCTGATGCTTCTGTAGGTAACCGCTCTGATATTTCTGGAGAAAAGAGGAAAAAACAAAACAAAACAAAACAAACAAACAAAAAAGACATCATGGATGCTCACAGTCAACATGCATGTCAAGGAAAGGCTGTTCATGAAAATGTTTCTTTACAAAACCTTGTTAAGCAATCTGAAGCGATAGGCAACTGGTTTACTTTTTCACCATCAAGAATCATATTTTAGGAAGAGCTCTCAGACTAAGTTTTCATTTCAGCACCAAAATTAGCTGGAAAGTTTCCCCTCTGAAAGCACATGAATGTCAGGGGTAGAAGATTCCATACCTGAAAATTAGAATCAGTTTTCCTAGAAAGATGATAAGCTGTTGAAGGTACTTTGATGTTTTTCTTTAGATATGCAATATGAAAACAAGAAAAATAATCCTTTGCTGTGTTTAGTTCAGGTATAGTATGTTAAAATGCTTAAAAGACATTACTGAACAGTAAAATATTTTCAAGTGACACAGTTTTGAAGATTATAAACATTCTAATAATTCTTTAGTATTTTAGGGTCCTGACTGACTAAAATGAATGCTTGATTACTAAAAAAAATTCTAAATAGGCAGTCAAATACCACTATTGCTAGTAGTATAACTACTGCTAGTAGTAGTAGTAGCAGTGACTGTAGTAGTACTAATAATGACAGTAACAATTTGTGACATGTGGATGAACCCAGAGTCCTGCACATGCTAGTCAGGCAGTCTACCACTGAGTTACACCACACCTCCAGCCTCAGCCAAGTTATTAACTATAATAATTCTATCACAAAAATTTTAGAGAGTATAAACAAATTCACCTGTTTAATTTAATTTATACGACACATTTCAGTGTTTTTTTTTTTTTTTAACATATTTGATCTTCTTTTGATTCACTAAGTTCCATGTTCTCCTAGTCACTAAGAGGAATGTTGGTTTAGGTTAATAATTGCCAGTTTTAGCCCTGTGTCATTTCATTTTGAAAATCTAATTTTGGACACTGTTCATGCAAAATTTTACACAGAAACCCATTGTAGACAAGTATAGTGCCTCTTGTAAAGACAAAATGATCTGGGCTACAGCAATGAAAAAGGCTGACCATGGTCCCGTTATAGCAGACTCCACTGTTTGTCATCTACTTTATAACTGACATATGATTAACAATATCACTTGACAATGATGTGAGCTCCCTAATGTGTTGATAAGAACTGAAATAGATAATTTCACAAAATATTCTGTGGATTTCTAATACCAACAAGATAGAAATAATCAGGAAATTCAGCAAGACATATTTTGCTGGTGGAACGTTCACAAAATAAGGGCATGAATAATCATCAATTATTGGGATGCATTTTAAATTATTTTATTTCTTTACTCTGCATATTTAAAATCTACTCTTTAGTCTGAAAAATAATTCTAATCCCAAAAAGATAAAAAGCATAAAAGTATAAATGAAAAGTATAAGTGAAATGAAAAAGAAATGTTTCATAAGGAGCAAGAAGACCAACCCTATGTCAACAAGTTCTTGGTTCAAGTAAATTACTGTAGCTCACTGCTTAAAATGACCCTGTTTCCTAACAGGAAAGGCAAGAAGATAATTTATATTTTCTTTTCTATTGTCTGAAAAAAAGAAAATAAATACCTTACTGTCATCTGTAGCAAATTTTTCCAGTGACCAAACTCTAGAAGAAATTTATCTTATGCCTTGTATAAGAAGTGCTGAATAACCTAATGGAAGATGTCTGGAAAAAGCAAAAAAAACTTTCAAATGGATGGTTCTGGTATTGATTCCCTTTACTGGCTGAGAACATAACATTAAATTGTACTCAGTGAAAACTTTCTGAAGGGGATAACAGGAAATGACCAAGGTATTCCACTTTCTGATGATTGAACCAGATAGTGAGGCTATATAGCCTGTAGACTAGTAGCAGGGATGCTTAACATGTCCATTATACTACCTACACAACTGTCTCAGGAGAGTCTTCAGTCCGTCCTAGGTGGTAGCTAACTCAGGACTGAATTCTCATATGTTTTTATAGTGTGCAAAGTCTATGCTGCTTACTGAAGTGTCAAATTTATAGCTAAGAAGTAAGAATGGTTACTGAGTTAAGAAAACTTAAGCAAGAAACTTATTATTGCTCAGAAATTTGGTCAACTGATTGATCTTCAGTTTTGGGAACAGTGTTACCTAAAAGTGATTTCCTTCTTCTTCCTAAAGAGGAGAATTTTCCTTACATAGCCTTTCACAGAGTGTTTGGTCAAACCTCTGTGTTCAGTATTGCACTGTAGAGACAAAATGACTTCAGGATGATACATGTTTATGGCAAAGATTATCAAAGACTTTCTAGCCCATAGGATTGGGGAGGTCTATGGCAAGTATTATCACAGACTCTTGCTCATGGGAATGGGGAGTTTCTGTATGATCTTTACAAGATATCTGTATTTAATTATGTTATTCATATAAATTATGGAGGATATGAAAGCAGTTTTAGACTTTATATAATAACAAAGAGCATTAGAGTTTTCTGGAGTTCATATTGGTGCTACTTTTCCCTAATTTTCTCATTGCATAACATTGTCACCTCTATAAACTACAGCTCCCTTTTGTGAAAAATGAGTATAAAATTGATCTGAGCTTGATATGAACAAGCATATATAGAAGGTGCCCATATAGAACAATTACTATTTCCCACACCACACATCTTAAGCACAAGTACTTTTCACATTTCGTAGGTCCAGTTAACTTGCTTCTGAATAGCAGGACAGCAAGCCTCAGGAAAAAAACCTTATCAGTAAAGCTTGGCATGCAGCTTGCATTCACCACCATCATTTCACTTCCCCATCCCACTACTCTAAAACATTAGTTGTGCATTATTAAGACTTCCACTGCATGTGTGTTAATTTTTTGTCTTATGAAGTATACTGAAATTAAATAAAAGCCAGCATTTTTCAAAGTGTGAGTCCTAGATCACACACTTCAGAATCTCTGAGGATAACTGTCAGATAATGTGTATCTGAGTCTCACTTAACCAGTTTATAATCTCTGGGTACTAAGCATCTGTATCTTTAAAGAGGTGCCATAGGTATCTCAAGTACGATGGCATTTAAGAAGATCTATAATTGACTATGAAATATTTTAGTCCCAACTACAGGTAGTGAAACCCTCTCTATAGGTAAAATTCTTTAATGAAGTTAATCTTTCTCCTGAAATTGTAAAAGTACATCCCATAATATACCGTGGGGAGCATTACTAGAAGGCATGAAGATTATACTTTTTTTCTTTTGGTACCGGGAATTGAACTCAGGACGTTGCACTTGC
The DNA here is from genome assembly GCA_004363535.1 of Dasyprocta punctata. NCBI lineage: Eukaryota > Metazoa > Chordata > Mammalia > Rodentia > Dasyproctidae > Dasyprocta > Dasyprocta punctata. Next base: position 17,619 of record RJWM01006182.1, on the reverse strand, counting down.
CAGGCAGGCGCTTATGCTGCTGAGCTATATCATTGGCCCAAGATTATGCTTTTTAATGCATTTTAATTCAATGTGAAGTATCATATGTAATAAGATTTTATTTTCCAAATATTGCACACCAACATATCCCATCGCATATTCTCTTTTCCTGCAGTGTTGTTGGCATTTCTCTGTTGAGATATGTGACTGATGTGCTTTCAACTCCAATCTAAATGGGCCTGCTACTGCAGCAATAATAATGCTATGTGATTTCTGAGGCAAAGTCCTAAAATACATTGTTACTTTTATGTCTTTCTTTGTGAGTGTTGGCCCTTAGAACTCACCCATAGTGCTGTGAGCAAGTCACGTAAGCCTGTTTAGCAAGGTGCTTTTTTTAAAGGTGCTTTTCTTAGAGCCCCAAACTTCATGCCATCCTGTTGCTGCTGAGTGAAGTAGATCTTTGTGAGAAAAACACATTTTGGATTTGTGCATTTGTAATTTTTGTCATTACTTTCAGCCACTACCAATATGTGGGGTCAGTTGTTAAATATTAATAGATAAGAATACTGAAATTACTGGGGTTTTTTTCTTCCTACTAGTAATGCTGTCTTCCACTTGTGGATGTCTTGCATATTCTGACCCCTATCCCGTTGATGCAGTCAATATATAAAATACACACTGGTTATTCTGGATTTCACTAACCCCAGGGTGCTTTGATGTGACGCTTCCTCTCCTACCTTGCATCAATCAGTTGAATAAATGCCAGATTGTAGGCCTCCTATGTAGTCAGTAAATAGAACTACTTGACTACACACTCAAGAAGGGAAACTGTTAAACTGGGTAAAATAAAAAGGGAATTGGGGTTGAGTATTCCTAGACAAGTATTAGAAATGATGGTCAAGAGTTGAAAAGAAAATGTTAAGTAAACTTAGAGAGAAAAACAAGATAAATTGGTATGGACAGTTTGGCCAAGTTCAGTTGAGACCATTTGTATTTTAGTAGCACTCTTTCTAAACCTTCTTAAATGCAGTATTACTCTGAGGACTGAGGAAACAATAACTGTGCCTAATAGTCCCTGCTGCACAAGATCTTACTTTTTTAGTACCAGAGAAATATAGGCAAACACAAATGTAATTCTAAGAGGTTCATATTTTTTTTTATTTTAAAGATAGTAAAATCCAACAGAACATAACAGAACAAAGTCAATCAAAACAAAGCAGCAGAGCTGGTACAGAACTTTGAAGAAAGATACTATGAAAACAATAGCTACTATAGTATATCTTGTTATCTTCAGAATAGCTAACCATTCCAACAGGTATAGTAGAATTGAACCAAAAACAAAACAGAATAAAACCAATAAAAACAATATAAAATAAAGCAAAAAAGAAAAAATAATAATCAGAGTAAAGCAAAACAGTGAAAACCATATTGGGCCTCGAAGACAAGACAGAAGAGAATCCCCCATATTTGCTACATTGCCTACTGTTGTCATCTTCCAAAGACATGCTCAGGTTGCCCACCCAAGGCCTGCAAAATCAATGAAATAATACTATCATTTAGTTGCTTGATGTTCCTTAGTTGCTATCAATTTAGCCAGACCTCCGAACCTGCAGGTTGCTTATGGGGTGAGGGCGGGTGTTGTTTTTGATTCTAAGCCCACACGCCGGTGCTGCTTGGGCCCAGCAGGGTGGGTACTCAAGGGACCCTTTCTCGTTCTCTCGAGGTTCATATTTTTTTAAGGTCGTAAGATATGTGTAAAAATATAGGGAAGAAGGGCTCATCACAATGAGAAAGATGAGCATCCTAAAGTTTGGAGGAGATTTTATAGGAGGATATTTTTGTGAAGAGGGGCTATATCATTAAACATAGTTTCAATTGGAGAAGTAGAGGAAAAGCAAAGTAATGCAGACCATAGTTGAGGAACTATTATTGTCAATGTAATGTGGAATGAGTTTTCTGCTCAAGAAAAATAGAACTGTAGGATGAGATCAAGGTCTTTAGTGATCTGTGCAAAAGGATTGTTGTGCATGCAAAAGTCAAAGGGCTTAGAAAGTAGAAGAAAATGAAATTGTTTTAATGATGATCATCAAGAGAGTCGTGCAAAGTATCTATCAGCAAGTGAGGAGGCAAGAAAATCTGTTATGAAACTATTGTAGTAGAAGGTTACTAAAAAGTAAAACTAGGTCAGTGGCCAGCAGAAGAATGCAAAGAATGAAATAATAGTCAGGGGGAGAATACAAAGTGTAAAATATGTGGAGAGATTTCCTATTAAGGAAAAATAGATCTGATGGGATCTTATGATTAATGGTTGGCCAGGGTTTAGTTGAGGGACAAAGAGGAACCAACGGATGATGATGATATTATTAGCAGAAAGAGCTGCCAAGTGAGTGTGTGTATGTGAGTGAAAGGTTGGTGAGCATCTCCTCCACTAGCTTTTGAACTTCCTGAGGGCAGCATTCCTCAGTTCCTCCTGTGTCATCATACAAAATGCTCAGAGAACAACTGCTGAATTTATTTTATATGATGGAGACGGTGAAGGATGAATAAATGACATTATCTCTATATAGGTCAAAGATGTATTACAAATTTTATATGGAGAAGCTTCACACATATGTGAAATGCAATCTTAACCAATGATTCTGTGAAGTACAAGTAATTTTTCCTATTTAACAGAGAATGTAGGCTATGTGTCGTAAAATGTTTAGAAATGGTGTTCTTACATATCTGATTGGATTGATTATGTCTTTTTTCTTGAACTTTAAGATCTGCCTACAGAAAAGATCCAACTCTGGTCAATTTCCAACATCCATTCCCTGCAGGCCCACACACATACAAACTGAATGTTAAAGATTAAGAGTAAGTTAGTTTTAAGATCATCACTATTTCTCTGATTATTAAGTTACCTATTGTGCTCTCTCTTGGTGGGTGGCATTGGGGCAGATAGAACTTTTATAGATTATAAATCCCTTCCATGTGCATTTCACTTTCAATTAATCTTATAAAACTTTTCATTACCTTTCTGAATATGGTTGCACAAGGGAAAGCAGACAAAAATATAACATGTGAGAAAATCAGAGATTCTCCAAGCATATGTACATTCAAAGAGTTCATTTAATAAAAGAAATGCACTTTTACTTTTCCAAAGAAAATGATCATAATTACATTTGTTTGAATTTTTACAAATGACAGAAAAATATTATTTTATAAATACTAAAAGGAAAAGTGAAACACTAAAATCGTGTGTCTTAGGTGTTTAGAGTTAGAAATACATTATTTTCTGCAAAGTTTCATACTTCAACATATGCTAGGTATGTATTTTGTGGAATAGACTATGGAAAACAAGTTTAAAAGGTAGTGGAGAAAAAAAGTAAATAAGAATCAAATAGATCAACAGTGCATAACATTATTTTTATAGAAGACCATACCATACTTACTTTATCAAAAGACTAAAAGATTTTTATATATAAATTTTGTATAAATAGTGGATATTTCTGGAATGCCTTTGTCTCTTGGACTAGTGGAGAATATTATTTTTACTGTTTTTCATACCAGAAAATTTACAGGAAGCATTACACACTGCTTTCTTTTTAAGTTAGAGTTTGAAGTGTACTGGCAGACATAGGCTTCAGCATATTCTAAATAGACTTAGAATCTCAATGTGCAAACTCTTTGAGTAGAATCAGGTAAACTGTATGCTGGATGATAGGACGTCACCATTCAAAATTGCTTTCTAAAAAATTAGTGTTTAAATTTTTTATTGAATCTTGGACAACGTTATTTTTAAAGTCAGGTGAATAGCAACTACATATGAAAAAATGTTTTGCCTTTGAACATGTGTGCATATGTATGTGTGTGTATGTACCCACATTATTGTCCTAAAATTGCAAAATCTTTCATATTAGCAGATAAGAACTACCTAAATATATGAAAATGTGATATTTAAACTTGGGCATCTGATTTATGTAAGCCAATTTTTAAGTGATCAGGTAAATTTTAAAATCACATTTGGATTTGGATAAATCCAAAATCTACATTTCAATATTTGTATGATCTTGGAATATGTACTTGATCCATAAAACTCAATTCTTTATCCACAGAAAAGAGTAAAGAGTTATACTTCATGTTGTTAAAGTTAAAAGTGGTTAATGAATACAAAATGCTTCACACAGTAGCTAGCACAAAGTAGGTAGCCAGTTATTGACAGTTATGTTTTATTTATATAAAATATCTTTTTTGTTTTGATATGCTGTTTCTGGATTGAGATACAATTTTGGGTCACTATATTGTGTAATAATGGAAGGAGACTTAGACATTGAATATAGCTTTTGTTGTTATGGCAAATTAAAATTTGTAAAGTTTAGGGCAGCCTTTTCTTGAGGGACTATAATAGTGCTAAGAATCAGTCTTAGAATCCAGCTTTCTTGATGCTTTCTCTGATGGGGTATCCTTCATTGTTGGGGTTTGCTGGAATAAATAAGTGAAATTTTCTTCCTTTCATTAGTGAGGACCCAGTTGAGACTGGGATGAACTAATTAGAGAAGCTGCCCTTTTGTTTTAAGTCAGGGGCAGGACTGGTTTGCTTACCCAGTTGCAAACAATGCTAGATCCTGACAGACTTTTTGACCGGCGTTACTTTCCTTACAATTCCAACATGAGGAAAAGAGGACAGGGCCTGATTTTCAAGTGTGCACTGTCACAAACAAAATAAGCAAAAGCAAATACCTAGCTCTGACGTGCCAGAGTAGTGAATGCTCTATTTCTTCACCTAGATTTATCAGCTGTACAGGTAAGTAAGAGATAGAGAAAAAAACTCAATATAGGAATTTTTTCATCATAGAAAAGGGATGAAAGGGGGAAAAAGATCAGTATGACCTCCTAAAAATAAAATCCAAGCATTGTAATTCATTCTATTTCAGTACCTGATAATGCGTCTTAAGGGCCTGTTGTAAAGTATCTTTAAGATAAAGAAGTTTCCCTAATTTTCTTGCACTTTCTCTCCCTGCTTCACTTCAAATCAAGTAACTATTTACAATCTTGATCTAAATTATTTGTATAATAAAACTACTTCCTTCTATATGTAAACCTCATTTCATTTCAGAAGATTTATTGTGCTCTACATTGCCAAACTCTGCTAATCCTTTTGCCTTCTCTGAAAAAGCCATGTGGCTTTCTTCAACTTTTCTCTTAAAAAGTCTACCAAAACTGGTTACCCCAAGAATTTAATAAAGCTCCCAAGGCAGTATTTCTTGCAGAAAGACCCCACAGAAAAACCATGTTCTCTACCTTAGAACTGTATTTAAAATAAATTTTAAGGTAAGTCATTAAAGACAAAATGAATCAATGTAGAATGAATGTAAATTCTAAGAGGTAGCATGATCTGAATATATTTAATGGTAAGGAAATGGAATATAATTTCATGGAAGCAATTTGCAATAACTAAGAGGACAGCTACAGGTTATTGTATTTTATAGATTAGTCATAATGTGAAAAACAGAATAAGAAAATAGAGATATCAGATTTATTACATTTATTCTAAAGCACATTGAACTATTCTTAATTTTTCCTAATGAACCGGTAAATACATGTAATACTACCAAAAAATTTGTGTAATAGCTCATCAGCGTTATCTACTGGCTGTTGTATTTTTTGGTGATAGCTGGGATAAACTGTTATGATTATTGTGAAAAATTTTTGAATGATAAGGGAATACCAGGAAGAGATATTAAAGTTCCAGGACAATTCTTTATTTTTTGACAATTTCCATATTAGAAGCTAGTAACTTTCATATAATATTGAATATTCTATACAAATCAACACAGTTTCCTTATTGTCATATTTATACTCAGCACTCCAAAATGAAAGCAATAAATGTGTTTATTCAAAATTTAAAACAAATGACTTCTTTTCATATGTCAGATCTCAAATTGAATCAATATTGTTGAATTGAGTTGAATATGACTGAGAGTAATTGCAATATTTAAGAATCAATTTATGAGCATTGTATTTTAAAAAGTGATTGACTCGACCACCAAGTAGTTTTACTCACCATCATAGGACCCTCTTTATTTCTCCATCGGACATGTTTATTGTCTACTCTCCCGTCTCTGTTTCAAAGATGATCACCCTGGATAGAGCCTTTCAAGTCTGGTCTCCCATGGATTCCTTGGGACATGGTGCCTGAGATGTTCAAATACTTAGTAACCATTTGCCCAGACCAGCAAGACTTTGTGCATCCACATACAAAGTGTTCACTACAAAACTGGACCTTTATTTGCATTTGTTATTTGAGATAAATCTTTTTGCAACTGAGCCTTCACTTTTTGTCAGATCATTTTGGGGAAGAGTTGGACCCTTTACTAGTAAATCACAAGACTTGAAATTACTACACTTTTGAATATACAAGTTCCTCATGTATGCAACTGAAAAGAAGGAAAAGAGATTTAATTTGTGATTTGGATTTTTCATCTCTTAGGAACACTTCCTGTTCCACAAAACCAAGTTAAAAGCCTCAACCAATTGTTTAGAGTTCTATATTGTGGAAAGGAATCCGGAATGGAAAAATAAGAAACTACAGGCACTAGTCATATTATTATAGACAACTAAGTTAGGTAGTAATATTATAGGCAGTCAGACAGGGTTAGCCACTTCATAGAGTCAACACAGAGGATGAAAATACACTACAGCTGTGTCTGGATGTGTACCTTTTGGAGGCCAGGCTTCAAGATAAAGACAAAATGACCAGATCTACCTCCTCAAGAGATAAACAAACAAACAAAACATTGACATCAGTCACCCTGGTGGGTGTCTGGAGCCTCCTGACTCATTTATTTCTAAAAAATGTCTTTGTTTTCCCAGGTGCACCTGGTATGTGACCTGTTTTCCCACTGGATCAATATTACTTAAGTAGCTAAACTTGTAATCTTATTGTTTGATCATAAATTTGTCCCATATTGTACCTACCTCATTATTTTTCTCTGCACCTCATGATTTTGCCCAATAAATCTTATCCCATAATGTGGGGTATTCTGCTTTGTATATGCGGCATTTGGACTTAACAGTTGCTGAATTTATTGGTGCTCCTTGCTTGACCTGTTTGACTTGTCAAACAACAGCATTAAGGGAAAAGTAATGCTAGAATGTACTCTAGTGTACTCTGATGCTTACCAAAATGTGACGTCATAAAATGCTGTAAAATGGGTGTTCTTATGAAATCTACTTTATGCTTAGGAAATATGCACATTTATTAATAAATCATGGGATTCCATCTGAATCATGGGATTCCAAGAGTCAATAGGCCACCAGCCATTCTTAAAACTTGGAGGACAGTTTTCACTGCGACAGTCTGGCCTCATACCCTCTTCGTTGTTTTAGAGGGGAATGTTGAGCTTGCTCTGCCTCAGTTTCCATTCAGGGCTGATCTTCACTGGTGAGAAGGCAGTCTTAGCTCTTGAGATTCCCCATTCTCACATTTCCAGGCTGCATGTGATGACTCATGGGCAAGTTATCTCAATAACGCACTGTGAACATGAGAGAAGAGTCCCTCTTTTTCTGATCTCATTTCTTAATTTTTCTTTGCATTTTATACTTTTCTTTTTTGGAGGGATGTTACTGCTAAAGATAAGAGAGGAGGAAACCCTCAACCTTCCCCTTCTACCCAACAACTAATAACTTTTAAATTGAGCCCATAAAAAAATAAATATTTGCTAATGCTGAAGACAGGGAAGTCATTTTAGATGAGGAATATATTCAGCTAAGGAAGAATCCCCAACTTTCTGGCTCTCTTTCTCTCTCTCCCCTCTAAGGCCTGGTTCTCGTCATTTATGTGTGTAGGGGAGGAAAAATACTTTCTCTAATGTATAAACTGTGATTGTTGAACACAGGATAAAGGTGTCAATCTGTGAGTTTCATAAATGTGTTACAGATATACAGACACAGAATTTTTTGAGTGAATTTTGAGTAAAACTTAGCTTTGTCCTGCTGCTAAGGAAAATTGTCCAGGTGATTGAGTAGTTAGCTGTTGGGCCCCTTGTGGGTCCTAAGGGTGACCTTTGCAGGTGAGGTCCCCAGGTTAAAGAACACACATACGCAAGACATGAGCAACAACAGCAGGCAGCATGAAACAGAGCAGAGTGCAAGAGAACCAAAGCCACTTACATTTGTATTATATAATTGTTACGTAAGTTGTTATCTCACAGTTACATTGTTGTGTAGTGCTATTACCAGTGCTTGCAAGTTTACCTGTGCTAAGTCATGGTTACATAACATGGTTACATAACATGGATACGCTACACACACTGTATCCCGCTGTGTGCAGTGCTAGACAGCGAGATCATGTCCTCAGGGGTCCTTAGACACCTCTGAGCGTTGCAGAAGTCTGAATGGTTCCCCACAACAGCACAACTGTCTTGGGGATTTCTTTGCCCTAGAACTCAAGGCAGGATTTTTTGAAGACATTCCTTGCCTCTATCTGTGGTGATGATCTCTTTTACAATCTGGGCCGTGCTCCAACCACTTTCAGTTTGCTTTTTTATTTTTTTTTTCTCTTCACTCTCTTTTAAAGAACTGGAAAACAGTTGCTCAGGTTTGTTGATTATTGGTTTAATTTTGCTAGTAATGCTTTCTTCTTTAAACAGGACTTTCATAGCTGGAATCAATTGTAGCTTCTCATTTTGAAAACACATGTTGGAGTTAGAGGTGTGAGTTTTTGGAGAAGGTAGGGGTGCACCTTGGTAGGGGCAGCTAGTCCAATCCAACCAATCTTCCGATTCCTCTCCAGGTGGCAGCCCCCTGCTGTAGAGCAGATCATATTGGGGGCATCTTAAGGGGATATAGAAATCAAGAAGAGAGTAACAGGGCTGCCTATTTCTCTTGTGTTTCAGATGGGGAATTCAATTCAATTTCTCTTATTCTTTTGGAATATATTCTTGAGCACTGGAAATTGTTTGACCCTCCCATATTGAGAAAGAGCTGTTTTATATGGTTCTGCACCCACACCTGCCTACCGCTTAGAGACAAAATGTAATGTTGAGGAAAGTATTGATTAAGATACTATTTTACAACTAGATTTGTTCTGTAAGAGAGAGGGAAATTGGTCAGAATTACCTTTTGTTCAGACTTTCTTTGCTTTACAAGATACTCCTTACTTGTGCTCTAAATGTAAATGTAAGCCACAGGAAAACCAGACACCTCAGGCTCTTAAGGCACAATTGGGTGCATCTACTATTAATGAACCAGAGGTTCATTTCCCTTGCCCTTCAGACCCTAAGGGTGAGGTTTCTAAGCCAACCTTAATCAAAGTCTCATCTACTATTACTGAACTTGAGTTTTCCCACCCTTACCCTTCCAATCTTAAGGATGAGGTTTGTAAGCCAGTTGTAGTTGAAGCCTCTACTGGGTTACATCTATCCCTATCTGATTCTGTTTAAGCTCCTCAAGGACATTTTTTCTTACAGAAGGTAGAAGGAAAATACGGCACTAACTGTGTCCATGTGTCCTTTTCTCTCAGTGACCTCAAATAGATCAAACAAGATCTGGGAAGGTTTTTAAATGACCCTGATAAGTACATGCCAGTCTTTATGGAACTTACTTAGACCTATGAATTAGATTGGAAAGCTGTAATGCTACTCTTAAGTCAAATAAGCACCATTACAAGCTGCTATTACATTTGTTTTTATTTTTATTTTATTTTTTTATTTAAGAGCAAACGGACACAGAAAAGAGAAACAAAAAGAAAAAGAGACAAACAACAACAACAAATCCAATACGATAGCATTATAGATTTACAAAATGAGATGGTTGGAGTTTGACAGTGGTTGTAACATTGTATATCGTTACCTTCAAAGGGGTTGCTCAGATTGACAGATATAGACATGTAAAATTGGTCCAATCATGAGTATCAACTGTTCTCTTTCAGTAGTTAATGCATTTAGTAGTACAGTCATTTTGACCATCTTATGTATACCCACATATAAATCTAGGTCTTTTTCCTTTTCCCTTCCTTCTTTCCTCCTTTCCCCTTGTAATACCTCTTGCTATCTTCAAAATAACTGCCCATACCATCGGACCTAATATAATCAAACAAAATAGTACTGAATAAAACCAATAACGAATAAAACAATGGAAGTAATACACAGTAATACAACATTGATTTCTATAATGCCTCATATTATCTTCTAAGCAGTTGCCTATATCATCTGTTATAATACAATCAAACCAACCAAAATAGGCTAAAATGACTCAAAACAGAACAATGAAAGCAATACAGGGTTTCAAAACAAGGTGATCAAGTATCAAAAAAAGTTATTCTAATATATTTTGTTATCTTTGGAATAGCTGTCTATGTCATCATATATAATAAAATTAGACAAGTTGAGAAAGAATAAGATCAAACTAAACAGCTCATTGAAGACATTACTGGACTCAAATCCTGATGATGGATTATTTAATTGTCTGCCCTGCTCAGTGGTATCCCTCTGCCACTGTTTCTGGAGCTGTGGACTTTTTTTTTTATCTCTCTCTGAAATGTTCTTCAGTATTCTTTGTAGGGTTGGCTTAGTTGTCATAAATTCCTTTAGTTGTTCTTTGTCTTAGAAGTATCTTGTTTCTCTGTTGATTTTGAAAGATATTTTTGCAGGATACATCAATCTGGGTTGGAAGTTGTTTTCTTTCAGGGCTTGAAATACTTCACTCCAAGCTCTTCTGGACTTGATGGTTTGTGTTGAGAAGTCTGTCGTGATTCTGATGGGTTTTACTTTGTAAGTGATCTGTTTTTTCTCTCTAATAGCTTTTAATATTCTGTTTTTGTGTTGAATTTCTGGGATTTGATTATTATATGTCTGGGTGTAGGTATATTTTGGTTATGTTTAGCTGGAATTCTATATGCTTCATTTATCTGAAAGTCACTTCCTGTTCCCACGTTTGGAAAATTTTCTGAAATTATTTCTGTAAATAGGCTCTTAATTTGATTTGTATTAACCCCTGCTTTTTCACTCACACCTTTAATTCTTAAGTTATGTTTCTTTGGGTTGTCTTGCAGCTGTTGCATTGTTACTTCCAGGTTTCTTGTTATTTTTAAGAGATCTTTCCTTTCTTGATCATAAGTTGTAAACCTGTCTTCAAGGTTTGAAAGCCTATCTTTAGTTTCCTTCAGGTGGTTTTGCCAACTTTCCTTGGATTATTTGAATTCCTGGTAGTCTCTTTGAATCTGTTTCATGTATTCTAAATCTTTTTTGTATTGTTCATTCCAGTTTTCCCTTTTTTTCCTATGCTCCATTTTTTCATCTATGTCTCCTTTAGGGTTGCCTAGCAGTTCTTTTATTATGTTTTTCATTTCTTCTTTTAGTTGAGTTAGTATTTCTGTTCTAATTTCTTTTATAGTCTCTTAAAGTTGTTTCTTTACTTCAGTTGCCATCACCTCACAAACTGCAGTTGTGGGACTCCTGATCTCCTCTGCATTTGCGTCTCCTGGATTTGCTCTGCTTGAATGGGAGGTCAGAGATGGCCCCCTGCTTCTTTTTCTTGGCATTTTCCTTCGTTCCCCTGGACGAGTTGGTACCAGGGACCCAGGTCCTCCCTGCTTTGGCCACAACCCCTCCAAAGTGAGATTGGTTCCTGCAGCCGACAACGACTATGGATACCTGATGGTTGCCACTGGGGGCGCTGTTACAGTGCTATCCACTGCCTGCCTTGGTTCTGTGATGGCTGGTGGGGTGCGCGTAGGGGCTGTGGACTCTCCACAACACCCCTGGAGTGCGTGTGGAGCCGCCATCTCGAGACCAAGCCTGTCACCCACAGGGACCCTCTGAGGTGGCCCCCAGAATGCACACAGGGACAGGGCTCAGCCTGAGCAAACTCCAGGATACCATTTCAATTTGCATGCTGATGAAAGGCACATGGCTTTGCATGTGCTTACTCAGGATCAAGGATTTGCTTAACAGCCTGTAGGGTATCTGAGTCATTGATTAGACTTTGTAGCAAAGTCACCAAGCTGACTTTAGGCAAAGATCTCACTGAATGTGGCAGAACTTCTTTCTTCCAACGGGAGCCTATGACTACTAGACTACTGACTTCTTACATACTGACTTTACTACTAGAATGACCAGCCATTCAAATAAAGCTATAGTCCTCCTTAAACCCTGCCACCTTTCTACCACAGAAGGAAGAAATTGAGGCTGAAGGACATGACTGTGAACAGGTAATTCTCCATATGGATGCAGCCAGAGAAGACTTGTTAGGCGCACTCTTTACTCACTCTGATGGGACCCTCTTCTATGATGGCTATTTCTTCATGGAAAATGGGACAAGAAAGGCAGAGTATGAAGTAGTGACTCTACATCAGACACTTGAAATTTACTCACTTGCCACTGGGACTAGTGCCCAGATGGCAGAACTCATAGTTCTGACCAGGACTTTAAAATTCAGTAAAAGACAAAAAGTCAATATTTATACTGATTCAAAGTATACTTTACTAGTGTTGCATGCCACACAGTCATATTGAAAGAAATTGTCTGGCAGCCAATGGATCTGAATTTTTATCATCTGTCTATATGCCCTCCAAAGTGGCAGTAATTCACTGTAGAGGACACCGAAAAGAAGTTGAAATATCTCAAGGTAATCAACTGACTGACACAGCTGCAAAGAAAGCTGCTCAAGCCCCTCCCTGCTCAGACCTTCCTGATGTCAAATGAACCCCTTGATCTTACTCAACTCAAATATTCTCAGTCAGAAATTGAATGAGTTCTCTCCTGTGGATATCAGTTTCTCCCATCAGGATGGCTATAGTCAGATGATGGTATACTGTTCCTTCTTGGCTAGTCAATAGAAAATTATTGTCTTTACATCAAAACTTTCACTTGGAGAGAGACAAGATACACCAGATAACCTCAAAGTTATTCTTAGGAAAGGGACTTTCTCCAACAATGCAACAGATAGCTAAGACATACGAACTCTGCCAAAAGAACAATCCTCTTAACTGGAACATAGCCTCTCCAGGTATACAGCAACATGTTAAATACTCTGGAGAAGATTAGCAGCTGGATTATATTCATATGGCAAAGAGTAATAGACTCCAATACCTATTGGCCTGGGTAGATACTTTTACAAACTGAATCGAAGACTTTCCTTGTAGGACAGAAAAAGCAAAAGAGATGGTAAAGGTTTTGGTCTCAGAAATCATTCCCAGATTTGATCTTCTAAGAGCTTACAGAGTGATAATGGGCCTTCTTTTAAAGCTGTAGTCACTTAGGGTATCTCTTGGGAACTGAGCATTCTCTATCACTTCCATTGTGCATGGAGGCCACAATCATCAGGAAAGGTAGAAAAAAAATGAATGAGAACCTAGAGTGACATATTTGCAAAATGATTCAGGAAACCCACCTTCAGTGGCCTCACTTACTACCTTTAGCTCTAATCAAAGTAAGACATACACCTCAAATCCTAGGTCTTGGTCTATTTGAAATGCCTCATGGATTTTTCTCACTAATGGTTTTCTCTTCAATAGAGAAATGATAGTCTTACTAAAAAAATGTCACCTCACTGGCTACATTTCAAGACTCTTCAACAGCTAGCAGAAGCTCAACCGATATTCCAACCCAGAGATTTACTACTGGTAAAGTCTTATCCCTCATCATCTCCTTCCCCAGGACCAACTTGGGAAGGACCGTACATTGTGATCATGTCAGCTCTATCAGCTGTCAAAGTAAGAGGCCTGGACTACTGGGTACACTGCACCTGACTCAAGCCCTGGGAACCAGTGACTGTTGCTGAGTATCAGTAACCATTCAAATACTCCTGTGATTCCACAGAATACTTAAAATTCTTATTTAAAAAAATCTTCAGGGAATAATTTAAGATGTTACTTGTTTTCTTTTTGTTTGGTGGCACTGGGAATCAAACTTACAACCTCATACCTGCCAGACAGGTACTTAAGCCACTGAGTCAAACTCCCAGCCTTACCTTTTTGAGGCGGGGTCACACTATGTAGCTCAGGCTGGCCTTGTGCTCACATTGTAGCCCAAACTGGCCTCCAACTCACAATGCCCCTCCTACCTCAGCCTCCTGAGGGCTGGGATTAAAGGCATGCACCACCACGCCTGGTTCTAAAATGTTACTCTTTTCCCTTTTACTAATTATCACTCAAAGGAAAGTATAATTCCTTCCTAGTGTGACACTGAAATATGCAGAATTGTTAAAACAAATATCTTGATGCATATGTGCTCTGCTTCCCTTGACAAGTACATCAGGACTTCCCTAGTGGCAATCCCCACTTCCAGGAGATGATTAGAATAAGTTACAAAACCACATTGATGAGACATGTAAAAGTTCAGTGATTCATAGTTTAGTCCACCTTTACAAATTAACTGAGTGTCTTATAGCATATACCTTTACTGATCCTGGACATAATTGAATTTTTTCTAAAAATGCCACTAAAGCCTCTCTACAGACATTAGTAGAACCCCTATTAAGTAAGCATATGAATCTTATTGTGTGAGTCAACAATCACAGATACAAAGATGACTACTTTCACACGTGACGATTATATATAGTTAACTCCAACTATTGGACAACTTAGTAGAAGGCTCCCTTATGTTGGGGACAAAAAGTCATTTATACTCATTGACCTAACTCTACTAAATATTTGGCATGAACACCTCCCAAACAGTGAATACATACTATAGCTTTGCAATAGATTGTTGAATCACCCTGCAATTAGATGGAAAGCCCCAAATGGCACTCACTGGTATTGTGGAACCAATGTGTGGCCCTGGGGACCCTCTGGATGGATAGGAAGATGCATGCTGGGACTTGAGTGGTTACAAGACAGGAGTGACAAAAATATCAACCAATCTGCAGACTTACCCCATTGACAATACCAATGGCCTAGAAGTGTTTTACTGGTATGATCATTTGGCTTCAATCATTGTCCCTTCTCTAGGATTAGAGGATTTCAGGCAACATTTTAAGGCCTTTACTATGTTCAATGGGCCTTAAACAACACCTTGACTGATCTCTCTCTACTAAATGAATAAGTAAAATTAATGAGGCAAGTTGTCCTCCAGATTCAGATGGCATTAGACATTTTAACAGCAGCAAAAGAGGTATTTGTGCAATTGAAATGCTGGATGTTGTATGTACATTCCTGGTCCTTCTCTTAATATCTCAATGACTGCTCAAGATATTAAATGACAGGTTAATGCTATGTCAGATTCTAAAATTCCCTGGACTTTCTCCTTATCCTCTTTGTGGAAGGCTATTATTGGCTCTTCCTGGTGTAAACATTTATTGGCTGTACTCATAACAGTCTTGCTGATCTTATTATCTGATCTATGCATATTTAACTGTTTCTTCAGTCTTACAGTCTCCAAACTTAAAGGTATATGCCTACTCAAGATGAGAACACCTGGCATCTATCAAGGGCCTTTAGATAGACCCTCTGTAGAGTATCTCTGCCTTCCAATTACAACTATAGCCCTCTTCAGCCAGAAGCAGCCAGAACAGTCATTGCTCATTGCTTCTCACTGCAGTTAGGAGTGTTTCCTCAGAGGGGGAAATATTATAGAAACCTTTAGGAAGAAATATTATGGGCAGTCAGACAGGGATAGCCCCGCAAGGGAGTCAATACAGATGATGAAAACACACTACAGCTGTGGTCAGATGTGCATCTTTTGGAGGCCGGTCCTCAAGAAGACAAAATGATCAGGTCTACATGCCTCCTTGAGAGATAAACAATACATTAACATTAATATCAGTCACCCTGGTGGGTGACTGGAGCCCATTAACTTGTCTGTTCCTGAAAAAGGTCCTTGTTCTTCCCGGGTACACTTGGTATGTGACCTGCCTTCCCATTGGATCAGTATTACCTTAACAACTAAATTTGTGATCTTACTGCTTGATTGTAGTTTTGTCCCACCTTGTGAATCTGTACCCACTTCATGATTTTGCTCTATAAAACTTACTCTATACTGTGGGCCAATGGCAACCAATTTTCTGGGTCCCCTCCTATCTCTCAGGAGCTAAATCTCTCCCCCTTCAATAAATATTTCCTCCTAGTAACCTCCATTGTTTCTTAAAAATCATTGTTCAGTTTTGGGGAACATGAACTCAATATTTCTGACATCTGACAGGTTGACAGTTACATTTATTTTCCTTATATCAATATCAAATTTATGCGCTAAGAATGATTTTTCCATTTTCTAAGTGATTTTTTAAAAGAAATTTAAAAAATATCATAAAGATGGTATATTACTTCCAAATCTAAAATATTCACTGGGTGGGCTGTTACAGATAGTTTTTGGCTGTTGGGTTAGGGGACAGCTACATTATTAACGCCTATCACTTTCATTAGAGGATTCCATTTAAATTTTAAAGGAAAATGAGCACCAATAATAATCCATTTTAGTGTTTTACAAATGGTTGAATTATTACTTGTAAGATTAAGTACTAACATTAATTATGTTTTATATATGTTCTTCAGTGAGTTTTGCTTTTTTAGTATTGGTTAGGTCTCAAATTCTTTTTTATTTTTTAATTCTTTTTTTATTTTAAAAAGCAAAACAGAAAAAAAGGTAGAAGTAATACAGAATTTCAAAAAAAGTAAGAAAGCAATACTAGTCAATATATTATACATTGCTATCTTAGAAGTAGTTGTTCAAGTTACGAGATCTAGGCATACAAAATGATCAGACAGTCAAACAATGACAACACAAACTATTCTTTCTGGTGAACTAAGAGTTCTGGAGATACAAAATTATAGACTAATATGATAGCTGAGATAGTTTTTCATATCAATTTATATCAATATTAGAAATAATGTATCTCTGTCTTCACATTGTAAATAATAGGAATGTTATTGCATGCCCCATTTATTTAATTTAATTTTTCTTTCCTTGAAAAAAATCAATGTTTATTATGGAAAGATGTATTATACAATAGTCTCTCATCCAATAAAATAAAAAGATGTTAGTAAACAAAAAAGTTAGGGAAAAAGAGAAAGATATGACAATGTATGATTGGTACTTTTTATTGAATTTATAACTCATCATTTAATATGAGAATTTCATAAAGCATACATCTAACTGGTTTCCTATAGTTTTCTAGAAATGCTGACCAACTATTTTTTAGCCCTGGAAAGTTTTCATTTCAAGAAAATATACTCTTCATCTTGTTTAGCTTGAAGGGCTAATACTACTCTAGCAAGGTATCTTGTTCTGGATAGTTCCAGTGAAAAGAAATTATAGGACTACATCTTTTATGTCTAGTTCAGATTTGATTTAAAAAGTCATGTTTGGATGCTGAACTATATCATTATACATAGTAATCATGGTATTTGAAAAGCAGGAGAATTTGAACACACAATATGTAGTGTTTTCTCATTGCAGAACCTTTGTCACAAACTATGGGTGCTTAGCTCTTCATGTCTCTTAGGCCTAGCTGTTAATATGGAAATGGAAGCTTGCCAAGTCAGTCTTGAAAGCAAGCAGGGCCCATGAGAATCACTTTAGCCAAGCAGGCTTTTCACAATCTTGGGGCCTTCATATTTGCTTTACTAATAGCCCTATTTTAAGGGCAATGACTTTTTAGGAGGATTGAATGACAAATATTTTCCCCTATTTCAGATGTACAAATTGACCCATAGTGAGTAAA